>JACXGM010023478.1:0-16187 GCA_016801145.1 Umbra pygmaea
GAGCCACCGTGCACAGGCGTGTGCAGGAAATGGGCTACAGGTGCCGCATTCCCCAGGTCAAGCCACTTTTGAACCAGAAACAGCAGCAGAAGCGCCTGACCTGGGCTACAGAGAAGCAGCACAACAAAACAACAACAAATTTTGCATGTCATTCGGAAATCAAGGTGCCAGAGTCTGGAGGAAGACTGGGGAGAAGGAACTGCCAAAATGCCTGAAGTCCAGTGTCAAGTACCCACAGTCAGTGATGGTCTGGGGTGCCATGTCAGCTGCTGGGGTTGGTCCACTGTGTTTTATCAAGGGCAGGGTCAATGCAGCTAGCTATCAGGAGATTTTGGAGCATTTCATGCTTCCATCTGCTGAAAAGCTTCATGGAGATGAAGATTTCAATTTTCAGCACGACCTGGCACCTGCTCACAGTGCCAAAACCACTGGTAAATGGTTTACTGCCCATGGTATTACTGTGATCAATTAGCCTGCCAACTCTCCTGACCTGAACCCCATAGAGAATCTGTGGGATATTGTGAAGAGGAAGTTGTGAGACGCAAGACCCAACACTCTGGATGAGCTTAAAGCTGCTATCGAAGCATCCTGGTCCTCCATCACACCTCAGCAGTGCCACAGGCTGAATGCCTCCATGCCACGCCGCATTGAATCAGTCATTTCTGCAAAAGGATTCCCAACCAAGTATTGAGTGTATAACTGTACATAAGTATTTGTGTACTGTACATATATTATTATGACTTTTTTTGTATTACAAACACTTCTTTTATTGGTCAGATGAAATATGCTAATTCTTTGAGGACCTGTATACTACAATACGCTAAAGGATTTAATGGTTTTATTTGGAGGATATCAAAGTCTAGGCATCAATAACAAAACAGGTACCACTCTCTAGAAAGTAAAACAATATATTTCCGTTTGACCCTGTCCTTGAATTGTGGTGTCATGGGACTGTGTGTGGGTTTGAACTGAGTCCATAACAAGGTAATCTGTTTAGAAGGTTTACTGATAATCAACTCGTAATGTTAACAAGGTAAGTGAACATGGTAAGTAAACAAGGCTATAAATCACAGTCTAGTACAGCTAGCTATCTCAACACCGTACAGCGGATCTAAAGCCTGCACTGTTGCCAATAACAGTAGCGTATTCTGTGCTCTATGCAAATAACTTTTTAAATAACTTTTGTGACTACAACCAGCACTAAACACTTCATCACTAAATATGACATCCACAGCAAAAGTAGGCCAACCAATGACATTGTGCCATTGCTAACAGAACAACTTCTTACAATGAGTCCACCTGCCCACACAGGATGTCACACAGTGATCTTCCACAAAACATGCAGCAAATTTCCTTGAAAATGTTCTAAACAATGTGGACAAATGTTATTTGAGTACTTACCACACTGATCTCTATTATTTAATGAAATATTTATTTAAGTTTGATTACTTTTTTGTGCATGGGCTTTATTTATCATAATTTCACTTTTTACCTTCATACAAGATTTTGTCTGAATTTAAAATATGCACTGAACTATGATTTTAAACTGTGCCACTAGAACATCTATCCATTACATACAATTTATTTTGGGTACCAACAACTCATTGTTTTAGCAAGCCATTGTTTTAGCATTTTTACAGTCATGAGTATATACTTTTCTGTTAAGGATCCATGTGTAGTAAATAGGTGTGACACAAAGGCCCTTGACATTAAGGGTGACATGCCAGAGCACTTATAACACACACCAGCAAGAACCACATGGCATTTGATATGTATTGATCTACATTCATTATAGAGGCTGATGAAAATGCTAGTGTATTAACATCATTTTTTTAACATAACGTTAGTGTTTGTGTATGTATAATCATTTTCTGGCCAACAGTCTAGGATTGAGCCATGCTTGTGCCACTAACTGATGAATGAACGGAATAGATAATGTTCTAAATAAAGAATTGTTTTCCTTTTAAAAGTAAGTGTTTTTCTTTGATTGAATAGGAAAAAATAAAACATGTATTCATTAGCATTTTCACCACAAACAATACAAAGGCCATTGGAACATAGAGCTATTAATGCTACCAATGTTTAAATAAGCCAACTCCAACTTAAATAGTGTGCTTAATTTTATCCCATGCCACACAACATCTCTTACACATCTTCACACCCTAATCTTACATAATGCTACCTTTGAAGTACATCTTTTTGAGTAGCATGTCCAATCCCTTTTTAGATTTTCCTATGACATGCACATTTTTGCATAGCTTAGTGAGTATTCAAGTAGTCAGCTTCCATGGTAACATTGTCATTAAACTGAACATTTAAAGTCTGCAAGCCTTGTATCTAATCAGCCAATCATGTGGCAACAACTCAATGCCTTTAGGCATGTAGACATGGTCAAGATGATCTGCTGAAGTTCAAACCAAGCATTAGAATGAGGAATAAATGTGATTTAATTGACTTTGAATATGGCATTTTTGTTGGTGCCAGATGGGCAGGTTTCAGAAAGTGTTGATATACTGTAAGGGTCCAAAGAAGAGAAACTATCAAGTGAGCGGCAGTTCTCTGGGTGAAATTGCCTTGTTGATGGCAGAGGAGAGTGACCAGACTGGTTTGAGTTGATAGGAAGTAAACAGTAAGTGACAACCATTTCTGCACCAAAACATGCAGAAGAGCATCTCTGAATGCACAACACATCTTGAAGCAGATAGACTAGAGCAACAGAAGCCCACAATGAGTGCCACTTCCTTTAGTTCAGAACAGGGAAATGAGGCAACATTTTGCACGGGCCCAGTAAAAATCAGACAATAGAAGATTAGAAAATGTTGCCAAGTCCGATTAGTCATGAGTTCTGCTGCAACATTCAGATGGTAGGGTCAGAATTGTGTAGACAACATGAAAGCATGGATCCATCCTGCATCAACGCTTCAGGCTGCTATTGGTGGTGTAATGGTGTGGGGGATATTTTCTTGCCACAGCTTGGGCCCCTTAGTAAATATTGAGCATCATTTGAATGCTACAGCCTACCTGAGTATTGTTTCTGACCTTGTCCATCCCTTTACAACCACAGTGTACCCATCGTTTAATGGTTACTTCCAGCAGGAGAGCGCACCATGTCACAAAGTTCACATAATCTCAGACTGGTTTCTTGAACATGACAGTGTGTTCACTGTACTCAAATGGAATAGAGTATAGAAATCAATAATTTTTGGAACAAAAATAAGTATTGGCTTTCATGCATCTTGGCATGCATTCCACCAGTCTTCCAAATTGACGTTGGGTGACTTTATATTATCACTCCTTAATAAAAAATTCAAGCAGCTCAACTATATCTGACAACTTGTGACCATCCATATTCCTCTTGATGACATTCCAGAGGTTTTAAATGGGCTTGATTTAAGAAACATTTGCAAGGGGGTCTTATTTCTTTAGGAAAAAGAGGCTATAATTTGCAAGAGCACACCAAAATCGGACAGTTGAAGACTGGAAAAATGTTGCCTGGTCTGATGAGTCTTGATTTCTGTTGAGACATTCAGATGACAGAGTCTGAATTTGGCGTAAACAGAATGAGAGCATGGATCCATCATGCCTTGTTACCACTGTGCAGGCTGGTGGTGGTGGTGTAATGGTTTGGGGAATGTTTTCTTGGCACACTTTAGGCCCCTTAGTGCCATTTGGGCATTGTTTAAATGCCACGGCCTACCTGAGCATTGTTTCTGACCATGTCCATCCCTTTATGGCCACCATGTACCTATCCTCTGACGGCTACTTCCTGCAGGATAATGCACCATGTCACAAAGCTTGAATTGTTTCAAATTGGTTTCTTGAACATGACAATGAGTTTACTGTACTAAAATGGCCCCCACATTCACCAGAACCCAACCCAATAGAGCATCTTTGGGATGTAGTGGAACGGGAGCTTCGTGCCCTGGATGTGCATCCCACAAATCTCCATCAACTGCAAGATGCTATCCTATCAATATGGGCCAACATTTCTAAAGAATGCTTTTAGCACCTTGTTGAATCAATGCCACATAGAATTAAGGCAGTTCTGAAGGTGAATGGGGGTCAAACACAGTATTAGTATGGTGTTCCTAATAATCCTTGATACACTTGGTGAGTGTATACATGAACAGTTATACAACAGGATATGAGTTGTGCAAAGTTAAAGTGGAATTTACAATGGAATTATTGTTCATAATGACTTCTGGTCCATATTACAAGGGGGTTAATGAACCTCAAGGATGTGTTGATTTTAGCATTAAGTATAACAGTCCATAATATCTGGAAACAGTAATTCAACGGCTATAATAATAGCACGGTGCCCTGTAATGTTTGGGCTAATGAAATTGTACATGTTGGCCTGTACAACCATGTACTGTAGATAATGTTATGATTTTTTCATGTTTTGTTATCTTACTTTTATATCTCTGTACAGCACTTTGATTAACCTTGGTTATTTTTAAATGTGCTCCATCACATACAGTATCGTTTTCGAAAAAAATTAAGTCATGATAAATCTCTGAAATGTAAAGTATGTAATGGAAATGAGATATTTAATTGAACTTGAGCCAAAACAACAATCATAGCGAAAGTGTAGCATCCACTGGCAGCAGAAATCAATACATAGACAATGACGGTAACTGAGGTTTATATAGCAAACTAATGAGCCTAATGTCTCACAGCTGTGTCTACTTTGGTCACTAAAACAGTGTCCAACAGGAAGTCCATATTTGGGCATGACTGTGTGTACAGCTCCGGCCACCAGATGGCACCCACGCTCCACCATAATGTGACACTACACCACACCAAGGGGTGCAGCACCGGAGGCACCCCACCAAAAACAAAGCACATTGTCCAGCCAGGAACCACTCATCATCACTGGCAAGGCACCTGGAAGGTGCTTGAGTGCCTGCCAACCTGGCAGAACCACTTCCGGGGGCCGACCCGAGGAACAGCGACCCCTTTGCTGTTGCGGCCTTGAGGGGTTAGGAGGCCTGTCTTGTGGCACAGGGACCCTCTCCTGGCCCAGTGGTGAGCCACCCCACTTCCAGCCCAAAGGGATTGTGACCATCATCGAGGCTGGTGGAACAGACGCCTGCCACCCTAGAAGTGGTGCTGCACCCTGCTGCTGGGACAAGTCAGATTCAGACATGCCAGGATTCTTCCTCTGGAGGGGCACTTGAGGCCTTCAGATCAATCCATCCAACCAGATCCAAAAAATGTCCCAGGAAGGGTTGTTTTTACCACTCAGTGTTGGCTGAGGAGAAGGCATCTCTGGTGAGGGGTGGCTGAGGAGAAGGTGTATCTGGTGAGGGGCGGCTAAGGAGAAGGCATCTCCTGTGGTGGCGGCTGAGGAGAAGGCATTTCTGGTGGTGGTGGCTGTGGAGAAGGTGTATCTGGTGAGGGGTGGCTGAGGAGAAGGTGTATCTGGTGAGGGGCGGCTAAGGAGAAGGCATCTCCCGTTGTGGCGGCTGAGGAGAAGGTGTCTTTGGCTAAGGAGAATTTTCTGACTGGTATGAAGCATGGACAGGCTGGTATGAATAGTACCTTTCTGTGGTCACCCAACCACTGAGATGATGTAGCTGGGGGCTATGGAGTGGTGACCCACAGCTGGCTGCTTTGCTGTTTCAGTGGAAAAGCTGGGCGGGGAAAAACTCTGTAGAGCCTCGAGGATTCTGTCTATCCTGTCGAAGAGTCCTTCTTCTGAGATTTGTTCCAACCCACTGATTCAAAACATGGCCGGTCATTCTGTAGAGTGTGTAGTGAAGTGGAGGCAGTAACAGGAGCGTAGTTGGAAATTCAATAATAGAACTTGAGCCAAGACAACAAACATAGCGACAGCATAACATCCACATACTCAGACAATGATTGACACCTACACCTACACCTACAGAGACACCTACTTACAGTACTTAGCAACCTCATGGCTCAGAGCTGTTTCTACTTCAGGACAAACCCTGTCCCACAGAATGTCCATATATACGACCAGATGGCACCCACGCTCCACCAGAGTGTGATAAAATAAAAAATATTGTTGATACAGTATGCACAGTTTTACAGTGCCTTGTACTACAGTAGTGGGCATTTCCAAATATTATATGACAACCTGGAATTAAATAAGATTACATTAAGATTTTTACCATTTGTTTTACAATTGTGACTCAAAACTTAAATAAAAACAATAAAGATGTTTTGGTTTCACAAGTATTCTCTCTGATGCACCAATTGCCTTCAGAACTCACATAATTAGGCCTGTTCTGGATGGCCCAAGAGTTTGTTAGAGCATATGTATACAAATAGCATCATGATGACCAAGGAGCTATCAAAACAAGCCTGAGATTAAGTTCTGGAGAAACACAAATCGGGGTTTGGTTAATAAAATAATGTCAAAACTTTGAACATACCCCGGAGCATGGTTAAATCTCTTTAAAGAAAATGTGAAAGAATAAGGCACAACTGTGACTCTGCCTAGAGGAGGCCATCCACCAAAACTCAGGTAAAAAGGAAAATGGGTAAAAAGGGCACAAGTCAGAGAAGCAACCAAAAGGACAATGGTAAACCTGAAGGAGCTGGAGAGAGCCTCAGCTGAGATGGAAGAAAATGTCCATGGGTCAACTGTTACCTGGACGCTGCAAAAAGCTGGGCTTCGTAGACATGTGGCGAGGAGAAAGCCATTGCTAAAAAAGCATTTCAAATCCCATTTGACGTTTGTCAAAAGGCATGTTTTTCAAAAGGGACACACAGCAAATGTGGAAAAAGTTTATTTGGTCTGATGAGACCAACATTTACATTTTTGGCACAAAAACGTATATGTGGCATAAAGCCAACACTGCTCATCACCCAGAGAACACCATCCACACAGTGAAGCAATGATGGTGGCAGCATCATGGTGTTGGGATGCTTTTCATCGGCAAGGACTCTGGTCAGGATTGAGGGAAAAATGGATAGAGCCAAATACTGGGCAATTCTAGTGAAAATATATACACAGCCAAAGCTACACTGGGGTAGTTTAAAACCAAAAACTGAGAAAATTGCTGTTCACCAATGGTCCCCATCCAACCTAAAAGAGCTTGAGTAATTTTTACAGGAGGAATGGTCTAAAATTGCAAGATTCAGATGTGCAAAGCCGGTAGAGACATACCCCAATAGACTCACAGTGTTAATTTTAGCCAAAGGTGGTTCTTCTACTTATGTAAACAACAATGTCTTTTTTTATTTATTACAATTTTGTCACAATAAAAAAGTTGTTCATTAAAATGTTCTGTACGTTGTGTAAAACAAATGGTAAAAATCCCAATACAATCCCATTTCATAGATAGATAGATAGATAGATAGATAGATAGATAGATAGATAGATAGATAGATAGATAGATAGATAGATAGATAGATAGATAGATAGATAGATAGATAGATAGATAGACAACTTTATTGATCCCGTTAGGGAAACTGTTTTGCCACCAACTTAAACAATACAGCCAACATACACAATACACAACTAACAGACAAATAAATAAATAATTCTGCATTATGAGACTTATTAAGACCTGATTAAGAACCAATAAGACACAATAAGAAAGAAAAGAAATTTCACAATTAAAAAATGCAGTGCAGAATGCAGGTTTACCAACTAAGAGTGTTCATTAACAGATCTAACCGCTGCAGGGACAAAGACCTCATTTGCTCACTAGAGCACCGAGGCATCACCAATCGCTCACTAAAGGAGCTTCTAAGTCCTTTAAAAATATTGTGTAGGGGTGGCCTTGAAAGAGCAAGACAATTTTTTTTTCAACCTTATTCTCTTCTCCACAGTAACCTCAAGTAAGTCTGGGCTAAGACCAATAACTGAACCAGCTCTCTTGATCAACTTATGTACCCCGTTTTTGTCCTTAACAGGTATTCTGCCCCCCCAGCAAAGTACAGCATAAAAAAGAACACTAGCTACAATCCCTGGATAAAAAAACATCTAAAAGCTTTGTGGTGATGTTGAATGATCTGAGTTTACTCAAAAAAAAGTATTGACTGAGCCTTCTTGATTAAGACATTTGTGTTCTCTTTCCAATTAAATTGGACGCCTAAAAATGTATGATTGCACAATTTCGATCAGCTGACCATTAATTGTGACTGGGAAGACCTTCTTTTTTTCTTTCTGGTTGTCGCAATACAAAATGTGGAGATGTCCAAGGGGGTGTATACTTATGCAAAGCACTGTAGTTAGTATACAATAACATGTTATAGCAAAAAAAATCAAGTTGCCAATGGCTTATGCTAAAAATCTAGTCTACCAGGAATGGCAAGCACTGTGCTCCATGTTATAAAAAATAAATCACCTTTATACAGTGCCTTGCGAAAGTATTCGGCCCCCTTGAACATTTTGACCTTTCGAGACATTTCAGGCTTCAAACATAAAGATATAAAACTGTATTTTTTGTGAAGAAGCAACAACAAGTGGGACACAATCATGAAGTGGAACGAAATTTATGGGATATTTCAAACTTTTTTAATATAATGAAATAACACTTACATACACTTTGGATGCTGCATTTGGGGTGAACAGGTGCTCAGTTGGTTCATGTTGTTATCAAAATGGTTCCTCATGTAACTCCAATGGAATCTTCAGAGTCTCAGTCAGGGAGAATATTTACAGTCCAATTTTCCTTTGCTAGTAGTACCAACGATTATGTAACTGAATATTTATTGCTAGAACCTGCCATGTTGAGAAATTATGTTGTAATCCGTGAAAGACCAAGAGCACTATAACCACAATGCGCAAAGCTGCGTAAATGAACAAAACAGAAAACTTACTTTGAACAGATACGCGTTTAAATATATCCGGATCTGATTGGTCAATTTTAACATGTGATACCTCTATGGAAAGGTCTTTCTCACCAGAATACAGTGAAAAACAGCTTAGGACGATGTGTTACTTCATTTATTCAGTAGATAGGGAGAGAGACCTTATGTTGTACTTTGAGCGTCGAGAAGCAGTCAAGTTCAAACCAGTGTGATTATGCATTATGCACAATGTATAGAAGCCTAAACTAATCTAGAATGTCTATAAGGCATTGAAATAACCAGCCAAGTGGAATTAGTTGACCAGAAACCACGTTTTACAATTAAAAAAAATGAAATATAGGGAAAAGTTGTTGTATTGATTTCAAAATGTGAAATAGTTTTTGCTGATATATTGCTGGACTGTTTTGTGCCTGTTTGGCCTAGAAAAAAACGGCTGGCATTTTTGTAAAGGTGTGAATAGTGGCTTTCGAATGCCATATGGCTTTCGTGGCTAGGTTGAGAAATGTTTGTTTATTTATCACATATACGTCGCATCAGCAGTGGAGAAAATGTGTTAGTAATTTTTTTTGTTTTGAGTTCATGCAATCCATGTATGTATATTATTTGCTTTTGGCAAAAACAGTTTGGATATCTTTACAGATGAGATCCTTGCCATTCTAGCAGTATATAACATGACGGGTTTCGCGCATGTTTACAATATGTAATTAATCAATGTATGTGACGTGCGCGAAAAGGTCCCGGCGCCGGGACCCCTGGTGATGAACAGGTAAACCTGTTCATCCCCAAGCGTTTTTTCTGGTTTTGAAAGAAATAAAACATGCCCAAATCTAATGGAGTACATCTCCAAAACTACAAGGGCTATAAACATACTCTTGGTATCAAAATGAAGGAAACACATGTGAGTTGTATCCTGAAGTAAAAGTATTAATGTGGGTACTAGTGTGTCAGAGTACACAAAAGTAGAACACAGAATAAATTTATGAAAATTTCAATTCCGCCTAGAAAAAAACAAGTTACGTAGATAATAATATATGAACGTCATGGATCAGCAGCTCTAAAACAGTTTAGAAACATACTTCTATGTCTGGTGAGTACATGTGTGAAATTTGATGTCATTAGTGTAAAGCAAAAAAAAGTTATAATGGTTTTAGTTGAAGGAGTCCTAGGCGCAGTGGCGTAGGCACGGGTGTGCCAGGGTGTGCTTGTGCCACCCAAAGAGGCAGCTGGCACACCCAGAAATTAGATGCATAATGCACTTTTTGTTATAGCCTTGGCAAAAAAAATTTTTTTTAACCTAGTCTATTATGGTCTAATTAATTATAATATTTGTTCATTTTAAATAAATTCTTGTTTTTTTCTGTTAAAAAACAACATCTACATTTAAGTGTATGCGCAAAAATTGCCGCCAACGTGACCCCAGCGAATATCACGGGAGGGTAGCATTGGACTGAAACGGGCGTAATAGGCCAACACATTCAGCAGCTATCTTTCTTGAGCCGTATGTCCCAGTGCAGTGCGATACATCGAAGTTGTGCGCTTACAGGTACAGACTTTATGCATAGTGTTGCGTTTGCTTGTGGAAGGTATTTTAATGTATGGTCTGTTTGATACAGACCAACAATGAATCAATGTATTCCCTTTCTCTATAGAGAATTATTGAGAACATACATTTACTATTTATTCCTACCGAACTTTTAAACAACCAAGTATTATAACATTGATTAATTTACACTCCCTGTACATTTTTTATTTGCTCCCATGGCCGTTTAACACTGTCAGGGTTGCAAATGAATAAAATTGTTATACACCATCAGCATGAAGCAGGCCCGGCAGCACGAGGGGCAAAAGGGGGCAATGCCCCCTCAGTTAGAATATTTTGCCCCCTCAGTTTTGATTCCAGTAGGCCTATGTGTATTACAAATCCCTCCACAGTCAGGCCTAGCTGCGATTTGTTGCGTCGATTATTACGCTGTGCCGCTTCCCAGGAATCAAAACCAGTGGGTTAACATAAAAAAGTCACACAAAGGTAAAAATCATACGTTGATTGGCCTTTACACAGTAGAAAGGCGGGCTCATTTTGAAATGGATAATTACATTCAAATGTAGCCTAGTAGTACATTGTTTCCCCCAGAAAGAAGTTTCAGCTCAATTATGGATGTTAGAAAGTGGTTTTGCACATCCTCAACTCAAAGTGGCGCGGAAATGGAGACGCCAGCCACAGAGGCTGCCTTGCCAACGTTGCCGGTAACACCGAGATATTCGACCGCCGATGCCACTGGGCCTAGCTGCAGCAGAGTAAAGCTGTCTTGCCGCCTATGCAGCCTAGCAGCAGGTTTGTGTGCCTGACGAACACTTCTGAATCCGGTAAGAAATATCAGGATTGTCAGTTTTGAATTGTTGTGTAATTTGCAAGCTTTTTGAAATGGTGGAAATACGTTATTTTCTTCATTGCTTTTGATTGTCTATTGCGGGATTGAGGTGATGACATTTGACATTTTTCGTTTGTCTAATTTATTGTTGATGTTGTTATAGTAGAATAACTGCTTTTTGCAATACATTGATGAAGGTGGGTAGATTTTGAGCATTATTAGGAACGTGATGTAAGCTATATGGAAATTAGGAACTTTTCTTCACAGAACATGTATCTATAGCTGCTGCTTGCAGTTGCAGCGTTTTCAAAATCTATTTCTTTAAACTGGCAAGAAGTATTATGGCAAGACAGCCGTGTGTCTGGCTGCCATTGAATGCGTTGTGTATTTACAAGCTACAAATGATTACTGGCCACTCCACTAGGCTAAATACTATCAACATTATTCATTGTGTTATTACCGATCTGAAATATGTGTGCCTCCTTAGTAATTTTGGGTGCCCCCTTGCGGAGTTAATTCTCCCACCGGGCCTGGCATGATGCAACACTGGTTTAATGGAATACACAATTGTAATTATAGTCAGTGATATCGATGAGCATGAGGGATTCATAAATACACGGGTGGCATTTTTTCCCAGCTTTCCTTCTTGCTTTATGCCTGGATTATATTTTTTATGCTCTTCAATTTTATCAAAAATTATAATTTGCTAGACTTGTCCGTGTAGGCGATTGGTCCTATGACACCGCCCCTTTTATGTAAATGCGATTGTCACTAGATTGAGAAATCCTGGGTTGATTTAATGAATTAATAACCACGGTTGTGACATCTCGTATCCAGATCGCAATTGTTAGGTTTAGTGAAGCCAGGTAATGCAAGGAAATCTAGGGCATGTTAAACATAGCTTCGTAGTAGCTATAGGCCTCTGTTATGTAGAGAAAAATCGATGTGGCACACCAAGTTTTTTAGATGCACACCCAAATATTTTTTTCTGGCTACGCTACTGCCTAGGCGGCCTTTGAAATTTGGACATTTGGGCAGATTTGGGCAGATTTGGGCACCATCAGTGCCATTTGACTTTTATCAGGTACCAGAGAGCAAAGTTTATTTCATTTCACTAAAATATCACTATGTGTGTACATTCCATCAACAGACATCTAATTTGACTTGGTTTTAAAATTTTACTCCCTATAAACTTACTACAACTGCTATGTTTTGTAAATATTTAGATGTGTGTAGTGATTTTCGAAGCAATAGACTCAACAGTAAAGCTATTGAATTTATTCCAATAAAAATATATAATAAATAGGCAGAGTAATATTTACAAAAAACAGCAGTTGTAGTAAGTTCATAGGGAGGCCCTAGATGTGAGTAGTGATTTTGGAAGCAATAGACCAAATAACAGTGAAGCTATTGAATTTATTCCAATAAAAATATATAATAAATAGGCAAAGTAATATTTTCCAAAAATTGCAGTTGTAGTAAGTTCATAGGGAGGCCCTAGATGTGTGTAGTGATTTTCGAAGCAATAGACTCAACAACAGTGAAGCTATTGAATTTATTCCAATAAATATATATAATAAATAGACAGAGCAATATTTACAAAAAATAGCAGTTGTAGTAAGTTCATAGGGAGGCCCTAGATGGATGGAGTGATATTGGAAGCAATAGACTCAATAACAGTGAGACTTTTGAAACAATAGTCTCAATAACATTGACGCTATTGAAATGTATGTTTGTGTCGACTTTCGGTTTTGCACTTTGTAAACGGTGCCTAGACGTTCGGCTGAAGGCAGAAAGCTGACATTGATGCATTTCATTTATCCACATATTTCGATGGTTCTTTCAGATGAAAACCGTGTTGTAGCTTGTTGTCTACCTTACTACGGTTAGACAGAGCTGACTATTGTGTAGTGAAAACGTTTCGGTTACGAGCTATTGAACCGCAAACCGCGAATGTGCCAATCTGCCAATCTCTGTCTAACTTTACCGAAGTGCGTCGTCATTATGTACTGTACATGCCTAGTTTAGTAAACAAAGGATTTCACTCAGCTAGAAGTGTGGCAAATATTTCCGTATTGATACAATACACCGGCTGTAGTATTACACTAAGTTACGTGGTATCAAAACATGCATCATCCGAATTTACCCTTTTATTTATTTATATAAATAAAACAAACATATTGCATGTTATTTTGACTAAATGTAAAGAGGAACTGGTAGCATAACAAATCATAATGATCCTTTTGCAGGAAAGCCCAATGCTTAGCTAAGCTAGCGGCTAACTATAGTTGTGTGCTCATACAATACACCAGTAAAAATGTATTTGAAGTAATAAATAATAACATGTTTATGTAAAGACATAATTAACAAATAAAAAACTGAAAAATTGGGCGAGCAAAATAATTCAGCCCCTTTACTTTCAGTGCAGCAAACTCTCTCCAGAAGTTCAGTGAGGATCTCAGAAGGATCCAATGTTGACCTAAATGACTAATGATGATAAATAGAATCCACCTGTGTGTAATCAAGTCTCGGTATAAATGCACCTGCTCTGTGATTGTCTCAGAGGTCTGTTGAAAGCACAGAGAGCATCATGAAGAACAAGGAACACACCAGGCAGGTCCGAGATACTGTTGTGGATTTGGATACAGAATGATTTGCCAAGATTTAAACATCCCAAGGAGTACTGTGCAACTAATAATATTGAAATGGAAGGAGTATCAGAACACTGCAAATCTACCAAGACCCGGCCGTCCCTCTAAACTTTCAGCTGATACAAGGAGAAGACTGATCAGAGATGCAGCCAAGTGGCCCATGATCACTCTGGATGAACTGCAGAGATCTACAGCTGAGGTGGGCGAGTCTGTCCATAGGACAACAATCAGTCGTATACTGCACAAATCTGGCCTTTATGGAAGAGTGGCAAGAAGAAAGCCATTTCTGAAAGATATGCATAAAAAGTGTCATTTAAAGTTTGCCACAAGCCACCTGGGAGACACACCAACAACTCATCACCCTGAACACACCATCCCTACTGTCAAACATGGTGGTGGCAGCATCATGGTTTGGGCCTGCTTCTCTTCAGCAGGGACAGGGAAGATGGCAAAAATGGATGGGAATATGGATGGAGCCAAATACAGGGCCATTTTGAAAGAAAACCTGATGGAGTCTGCAAAAGACCTGAGACTGGGACGAAGATTTGTCTTCCAACAACACAATGATCCAAAACGTAAAGCAAAATCTACAATTGAATGGTTCACAAATAAACCTATCCAGGTTTTAGGCTGAATAATTTTGCACGCCCAATTTTTCTGTTCTTTATTTGTTAAAAAAGTTTGAAAAATCTAATAAATTTTGTTCCACTTCATGATTGTGTCCCACTTGTTGTTGATTCTTCACAAAAAATTACAGTTTCATATCTTTATGTTTGAAGCCTGAAATGTGTCAAAAGGTCCAAAAGTTCAAGGGGGCCGAATACTTTCACAAGACACTGTATATTGTTAAATTTTCATCTTTTCTACCCCTCTTTTACAGCCATAATGAATTCATATTTTCTATTGATGTATTCATAGTACACTACAACGTAATGCTTGCTAGGTAAAGTGAATTAACAATTCAATTCACTGTTAAGAGTGTCTACTACAATGTAGTAATCTAGTGTTATTGGCCCTCATTTATGAAATAGATGTACACCGGATCCTACGCAAAGCAAGGCATTTATTAATTTGAACGTGAGCCCAGGGTGCGATAAAACCTCAGGTCTGTTCTGACCTCATGTACGCATGTTTTCCAGTGTGACTAGCGGTGTTAATGGTATAACTATTGATGAATGTGTGTGTATTGCGACTACCCCATATTGCAAGTTACATTTCAGAATTACAAATTTACTGTATAGGCTACAGCACATTGGGAACCAGCTCCCAGAGGAGATCAGATGTGCTCCAACCGTAGTCACCTTTAAATCCAGACTCAAAACACATCCGTTTAGCTACGCATTTACTGAATGAAGTCCAAACTGATTGCACTATATTTTATATGGTTCGTTCAGTCTTTTTTATTTCTTAAACTGTACTATCTTTCTAATTGTTTTTCACTCTTATTTTAATTGCTTTAATTTTATCTTCTATCTGTTTTAAATTTTAATGTTTTCCTGTTTATGTAAAGCACCTTGAATTGCCATTGTATATGAAATGTGCTATATAATAAACTTGCCTTGCCTATAAAGTGGTTTATTTTTTCCCTTTCACTTTTATATGGCCTAGAACATGAGGGCTAAATTAGGCATAGAACAATTTCAGTAAAAAAATGAAAATATATATATATTAGGTTAATCGTTAATTTTTTGCCCACTGGGACCTTTCAGCGGGAGATCAGGGACAGGTCTGGTATATCACAGCCAAAAATTAGTCAGCAGTTATGCCAGCAGTTTTGTCTGCAATCAAGTCCCTTTCTGCTAGGTATATTCAATTTCTGTATGAAGAGGCTTAGCAAACTGATTAAAAATCAATTTTATGAGATTTGCTGGGTTTCCAAATGTGATTGGGGCGAGTGATTGTACTTGTGTGCATCTGTAGCCACCATCCATGAATAATTACGATTTATCAATCGTAAAAACTTTAATTCAATCAACGTTCAGATCATATGTGATGCCAGGATGTTTGTTCTGAATATGGTAGCCCGATGGCCTGGGGGGACGCGCAACTCTTATTTTTCAAAACTGCAGCGTTGCAACAAGGTGGCCACAACAGCCACCATTGGGGGCTCTACGGAGGAGACAGGATCTAATTATGCACTTCTATTATAGTAAGTGCTATCTTTGGGTAAGAAAGCTACTTAAGGCGAGACACGGCAGGCAAAAACATAGATTTTTCATGCAGTGGTCAATTTTGTGATTTTGGGCTAGTTTACTCCTTCAATATGTATTCTTTCAAGCTGCTATAAAGAAAACGTTGAAAATATACATTAGGATGTTTATTTTATTACATTTTGTTAACTTGCGGTAGTAAGTTTCTCCCGAATTTACCAAGAAGT
>JACXGM010023479.1:0-16180 GCA_016801145.1 Umbra pygmaea
CTGCTGGTCGGAGAACTTGGGCGACCTCTGGTGGACTGGGCGTGGTGGAGACCTCTGGTGGACGGGGCGTGGTGGAGACATCTGGTGGACGGGGCGTGGTGGAGACCTCTGGTGGACGGGGCGTGGTGGAGACCTCTGGTGGACGGGGCGTGGTGGAGATCTCTGGGGACGGGGCGTGGTGGAGACCTCTGGTGGTCTGGGCGTGGTGGAGACCTCTGGTGGTCAAGCCGCCATCTTGGAACTGGAGCTGGGAGCCGCCATCTTGGAACTGGAGCTGGGAGCCGCCATCTTGGAACTGGGGCTGTGAGTAGATATCTTGGACCTGGGGCTGGGAGTAGCCATCTTGAGACTGGGGCTGGGAGTAGCCATCTTGAGACTGGGGCTGGGAGTCTCAAAGACTCTCCGAGGCAATATATAGTCTGCATCTATGGCCGTTTGCTCTGCACAAAATGCTTCATAGGAAGTATTGTATAGGTCTCATGGCAGGTCCTCCTGGACCCAGCCACTGTAAAACGGCTCCCTCCTAGCCATTGTTGGCGAGGTATTCTGTAACGATCACTCCCAAGGTAAAAGAACAATAATGTTTATTCTCTCAGGTTAGTAGTCAAAAAACAAGGCAGGAACAGATCAGGTGAAGGTACTGAGTATAATCCAAAACACAACACTGAATAAACAATGCAAGGGTCAGGCCAAAATAACAATCCAAGACTATAGGCGAAGGTACAGAGGAATATCCAAAACACAATACTGAATAAACAATGCACGGGTCAGGCCAGAATAACAATCCAAGAATAAATGCTCAGTAGAAAGACAAAAATGTACTTACAAGACCTTGCGAAGAGGCAATGGTGTGTGTGTGCTTTATATACAGACTGTGTGAGAGCAGGTGTACATAATTTGGGTGATTCAGTCAACGGCAAATAGTGCCTTTGTTTAGAAATTAAAAATAAAGAAAAATTGCCCTCATCAGTAACTTCAGTGAAATCACTGTAGTAAGGGGGTAAAAGGATACAATTACAATGCACTTATGAAGTTAAAGCATTAATAATTAATATTACCTTTCCTCCCATGTTGCAATAGTCTGGGTTAAGAACTGAGAAATGCTTAATAAATTCCTATAGAGGATTTATAGAATAGATGTGGTTGAATATTTCCTATCTAACCATCTGACCTCATAATGACCATTCATCCGTGTGTGTGAACAGCTACGGAAAAGAAATACCAGAGCGACCCAGGAAACGAAAGCATTGCCCGCGAGTCAGACACAGTGCCTAAGCTACCTAGCTTGAACTGTGTGTGTGATAAAGGCTGAAACTTCAGAGCAGACCGCAACAAGATAACTTACATTCCCTATCACAACATTTATTCAACACATTTGCTATGGCACGCACTAACGTGTGGCCAGGAGAGTCGTTCAAGAGATCTAATCCGTTTAACCTTAAACAAAGACTTATATTTCCCCTCGAGAAGGGACGCCCCCAACTCCCGTTGCATATGAAATACAGATCAGTTCACTGGCTGGAATTGGAGAACAAAAGAGTACATTAACAATTAGATTATGTGTCGCCTCGGCGGCGCTATCGGGGAACAAAAGGACTGGGTTATCACATTTTGACTATGCTTCCCTGTAGAAAGCTAGCATTAATCTCTTCTAGTCGCTCTGTGGAGAAAATCATAACGCCTTGCATGTAGTAAAACCAAAACTCCCCTTATGGGATGATCCAGCAAACCCCAAAGTGATATATCATGATATACAGTATAATGTTGAGATCTCAGCTTCTTGTTTGAGTACCCATAGTGGGGGTTTTGGCCCCCCTCCCTTCCGGGTCTCACTCCGGGAATCGTCAAGAGTGTGAGAGACTGGTAGTTCTTAGACAGCTGCTATAATCAGTCCTGTGGAACATCTAAAAATCCACTACATCACTGTTAAATGGTAAATGGACTGCATTTATATAGCGCATTTCTCTGACCAACAATTCATTCACACATTCATACACCAACGGCAGTGTCAGCCATGCAAGGCACTAGCTTTTGTGCAACCCAAGTCAAGGCTAAATTCTTCCAGGATAACCTGAATATCCTGGCTTAATCCCTTATCTTGGTTTTGTGCAATACCCCCCTGATAATACGAAACCGTATTATGGCGAAGTAAGATAGTTTATTAACAACAGACTCTAATTCAAGTAAGTTACACTTCAGAAGATGAACATTGTGTAAATGTCTCTTGTAAAACGAGAGTGGCATTTATCAGAATCCAATCATAATCGCAGACTTAACAAGTGATTTCAATCATCCAATGAGCGTTAAGCATTCCGCGCTGTTTGTGTGTTTAACTTTTTCCGATCATGGAAATTGACAATTGTATCATATTCACATTGACTTCCTCATAATTATACACGTTTACACTTTGATATTTTCTACACTGACTTTGAGTAGTCTTTTTGGTGTTCCTGAAAAACAAGCTTGTGCACAGTGAGTCCTATGGCTTTGCATCTCCTCTCAATGGCACACCCAGCTGCCTTCATTTTTCATAGATCAATGGTCTACCAGGGGGCTGATAGGGAAAAAGGTAACTAATCTGGTTTTGACCAGGGCGTGGAGATCCAGAGGGCTCCAGAGGGTTTTATTGTAGTAGTCCAATGAGTCCATGGCTGATAAACAATTTTCAGGGAGTAGATGCTGGAGTTCGGATGCCATAGTCTCTGGGTTGATGTTTTCCAGGTTTCTGAAGCAAATTTGATGTTTGGGCTTGATGAGGGTGGACGTCGTAGACAACTTCATGGAGATGGTCTTGTGGTCGGAAACACCCAGATCATACACCATAAGATTGCTAAGATTAGCAGAGTCGGTAATGACTCAAGTGTGTGGCCCCTGGTATGGGTCGGGGTATCGACAAGTTGTGTCAAATTAAAACAGTCAAGTAATTGGAGGAATTCTGCTGCGAAACGGCAGGTGGAGGAGTTTACATGAATATTTATATCTCCAAGTACGATGGTATTAGCGGACAGTGTACAGAAGGTTGAAAGAAGTTTGGACATCTCTGGGATGAAAGATGGGTTAGGTTTGGGTGGCCGATAGATAAGAAGTATCGTCGTGGAAAGAGGGTGCTTACATTTAAATGCAAGACATTCAAATGAAGACAGCTCATGCAGGATTATAGAGGACAAGATCAGATCACTTTGGTGGATGGCAGCCAGACCACCACCATGCCCTGTACTGCAGGCTTTCTGTAAGTAGCAGTAGCCAGGAGGACAGGTCTCATTTAGAGAAGAATAAACATCTGGTTTATGCCAGGTTTCTGTAAGGCACATTATATCCAAAGACGTATCCAAAATATGGTCATAAATGAGGCAAGATTTTTTGTAATGTATTGTGCATTAAAATATTTCATGCAGGAGAGAGTCTGTATTGGCTGGAGTAGACTAAGATCCACTCCACATTTTCCACGTTTTCCATCCCAGGCAATGAAGTGTTCGAGATTCGACGGTGCGCACTCTAGACCAAGGGGAAGAGAGGATGTGATCCAAACGGGAAAAAAAACTAATTTCGACCGCAACTTCTGTGAACGTAACGGAGGCCGGCGAAGGAGTCCAAGTTGTTTAATGACTGATATGCACAATGGAGTGGTGTAGTTGTTGAATTTCTTCAGTTCGGTGACAGAATAGTTTAACATCATGCCAGTCATGGAAAGTGGTGTGTTAGCCGTTAGCCGTGCCCGTGATGCACAGAGAAGAGCCAGCAGACACAGTGAGCACAGGTGACTTTAGATGGAGACCTCGCGATTATCGACAGTGACTTTGGGTGAAAGCCTCAGGTAGCAGACAATGATGAACAGGTACAAGAAATCGCTGATCGATGGAAAACTGGTAAGTAGACAGCCGCTAGATTGGGCAGAATCTATACAAAACACAAACATATCCACAATGTTTTCTAGTGAGCAACAAAACGAATATAACTTAGGGGACGTAGTACTGGTCGATAAACGTTGTACTGTAGACTATACTGTAGCACAGCAACCGTTGCACTGTAGAGGATTTTTGGTCAGAGAAGCGGCAAACAAACCACGCCAGCATCCTCTCTGCCTCTCTGCCTCCATGCATTCAATCATTATAGTGAACCAACTATTATATTTTTCCAGCAAAGTTCACATTACTGATGACATGCGGAGCCAATGAAAGCGTAACCTATGAAAACCCAAGTCGCAATGGCTGTGTATTGTGGCAGCAGAAGACATATTTAGCTGCTAGCCATGCTGTGCTTTTATCTTGTACTAATAAAAAATAAAGTTTTTTGTCATCAGTGTAGGTAGTGAAGCCTGGTATATGCATTTCAAAATTTAGAAAATATTTGGTTCTTAAGTCTTCATATTTAAGACATGCACTTAGGAAATGTAATTCTGTTTCAATATCCTGGAGGCAGTGTGTACAAACACGTTCCACTCTTGGTCTCCACTCTTTTAAATGTCGACCTCTTTCAATTTCCAGCTCATGGTCACTGACTGTATTTTGTTAAAATTAGTATTTCTTTTGGATTTTTTGTTTTGAAATATTCAGCCAATGTGATATCTGTTCAGGGATTGATAACAGAGGAGCTTGTATTGTTTTTTATTTTAATTTTGCCATTGTTCTTTATACTCGTCTTTTAATTTAGTTTCAAATCTTTTGATTAAAGAAGGATTCTGTATGTGGCAGCTCTGAGGCTTAGTGTATCTGTCTGTCTCTCTACCTATATGTCTACTACTTACTGTATTTAGCTGCATGCACCTGTCTCTCTCTCAACCTGTCTGTTTACTACTAAATGTGTTCAGCTCAGTGTACCTCTGAGCGGGCTGGTCCAGAGGGTGGACATCTGAACACTGCTGATTGGCTCAGGAGAGCTTTGTATCCAATGGAATTTGTATCAGCTTGATTTAAATGCTTCCAAAATGCAATTGACCATTTTTGGATTTAAATTTTTTTGAGGGAATATACCGAGTTATGCTCCGCATGCATTGTTTGGGGTGTTTGGGCGAACTTTTAGGATAATTTTACAGAATTCCAATTGTAATTTTGCAGTGGGAGTTTTATCCCAGTTTTTAAATTCTGGTTTGGAAATCGGGCCCCAAACTTTGCTTCCGTAAAGTATTTTTGGTGTTAGAGAATTGTAGATTTTTTGCCAAATTCTTGCGGGGATATTTTATTTTCCAAATTTGCATTTGATTGTATACAAAGCTCTTTTTTAAACACATTGGCCGTCATTTATCAAACGTGCTTAGAAACCAGTGTAGATCTGAGCGCAGAAATCACCTTACGACGAGACTCACGTGTGATTTACAAAACATTTGTATCACTCCAATTCCAGCATACGAATGAGCGGGTGTTGATAAATCAAATGGTTGAAAACAATCGTAATTTAAATATCACGCCCACATTTATGCACGGATTAGAGGCCTCGCCCTTAGAATTTACGACATGGATAAACGAAATCCGGCAAAGAAAAGGAATTTCTCTGAGATAAAGAGACACTCAGGTCTCAGGTGCAGGCCAACCGCTTGGTTTTAATTGGAAGTTTAAGGCATTGATTGTTAAAGGAAAATGCAGTTATTGAAAGCTATTAACGAGAGCCTGAAGTGAATTTCAAATAAATGAATTATTTTCACTAAAACTTCCACGTTGTATTTTTTAAGTAGGGTGAAGTCAGCTAAATTGGGCCATCGGATAAAATGGGCCAGATAATGGTGTAGCGTCATATATTTTAATATCTTTACAGCAAATCACTGATCTTGCATTGTTGCTTCAACACTTGTGAACTTGTAACAAGTGTTTTGATTGGTCTGAGTTTTCTAGGCAAGCAGGGCAGAAACATTACATTAGATCTCATGCAAAGCTTATTTGATGGTATTATAAGCCCTTTACCAAAAAGTGGCCCATTTTAGCTGACTTTACCCTAGCTTTCTTACACAAGATAGCACTTACTATATTAGAAGCTCAGAATAAGATCCTGTCTCCTTCGTAGAGCCCCCAATGTTGGCTGTTGTGGCCACTGATCTTCATTGAATGGCAACGTTCTCCAGCGCAATATCGTGGAAAACCCTGCATGTCATAATTATGTTGCAGGTCTGCTCTGGTGTGTATAGTACATCCTGGTGTGTATATAAACATCCTGGCATCACATATGATCTGAACGTTGATTGAATTAACGTTTTTGCGATTGATAAATGTGTAATCATTCATGGATGGTGGTTACAGACGCAGTACAATCAATCGCCCGATTCGCCCCAATCACATTTGGAAACCCAGCAATCTCATAAAATTGCATATGGTCTCTTATCCAGACGACAACCAGCAGTCACACTTTAGAAGAATGCTGCTGGCATAGCAACTGGAAGATGGCTTTTTTAGATGCAACACTAACATCCTTCTGTTTGAGATTTCTTCATTCACATGTATTAGAATCTTTTCATTTACATACGGTATATATGTCAGATATTTAGTATATTTAGTTAGATCATGCACAGGATTATTATGTTCACCGACTATACCTCCGCTACTGAATTCACAGGTGCCCAATCTGAACACAAAGGCCCAATCTTGCACCCCCAACGCAGCGCAAAGCCCGAACGCAAATGTCTTTGCTAGTTTAAAACCAACAATTTCCAGTCCAACGGCCATGTCGTTTAAATAGCAAGTGCAACTGCGCCCAAATTTGGGCCTGTGGGTGTGCTGGTCTAACAGGGAGGTGTGTTCAGGATAATTGTTGGTGTATTGCTATCTTGAGGCATCGGAAAGTGCACCATTGACCAACAAAAACCTGGTCTACAGTCAATGTTGCAGTATGTTATTGTTATTTTAACAGCAAATTATTCAAATGCACCTAGGCGTATGCACAGCGTGTGCAGTCTAGGCTTGTTGCATACACATAGGGAAGCGCAGCAGCACACAAACATGCAAAAGATTTCAAATAAAAATATTACGGTGCAAATCTGCCATCATAATAGCAATGTGCGATGGCTCTTAAAGGGAATGGGAGATGAATCTCTGATTGGTTTATTGCATGTTACGCCCAAAACACACCTATGAATTAATGAAGACACTTAGTACAACCCTTTTAGATGATGCGCCTGGCACATGGACCCTTTTTTCCACGGACAAACTAGCAAAGGTGGATTTGGACATGCCCAAAGCACACTTGTGCGATGCGCTTTTACGCCGTGCGCTTAGATTGTTAAAATAGGGCCCAAGGAGTCGCTGGAAACAAAGACATGGTAGGATAGACTTATCTGACCTATCTAACCGAAATACCGGGCAGCGCTGTGCCAATTTTGCACTGCCTCATGTAGACCATTGCAATGAAGGCTGTCCTGCAATGCAGCGACTTCGCCTACGCTCGATTTATACTTCTGGGTCGTGGTTAAGATAGAAATATACTTCTGTGTTTTGGTTACAGCGTTTGGAATGCCGTGGCTGGCTGCCTACGCCATACCTTACGCCGTAGCCTACACCGTAGTTGACTCCCCAAAAATGCAACTACGCATCAATCAGCCTTTACGGCTACGCAGCCACAAGATCTGTGATTGGTTGGTAAGATTGCATTGCATTTCCGGCTTGTTGTTTTACTGCAGCGCCATTTTTAAACAAAACATATGGTTGATATTTGGTTGATATTTCTTTAAAGGAAAGTGCATGTTTTCCGTCAGTGAAGCCTTATAGTTTGACGCTCCAACGATACTCCTCATCCATTTCCACTTCCACAAATCCACCAGACCACTTGATAGAGAATAACTCTTTATTGTTTCACTTCCATGGAAACAATTTGTTATTAAATATCAAGGTTATCGAAAAAACTTACAACAGTAAAACAAGAAATAAAGATGACAAATATTTAAAGAGAGAAAGAGGTCTATAAACTGTGTGGCTCCATTTTTTTCTTAACGGACTCAGCTCCCGCTTACCGCCTTAAACCTTTGTCTACGAATATCACAAACGATGCAAGTAGAGTTACTAGGAAGCAACACTAACACATTCCATTTCCAACAATTCCAATAAATACACTGTATAATTATTATCATTTACATTAACTATAATTGATACTTGCCTATCAGCCAAATATTTATGTATTTTTAATATATTTATATATATTATTTAGATCAATAAACTGCATTTAGGCTCCTACAGAAAGACTTTAAATTTTGTGGATGTGTAATATTCATTACAAATAAATGCACAGTGAATATGGCACAAGATAAAATAAAGAAAATGCATATTTATTTTCTGTTTTTATTTTTCAACATCCTCTTTGAAAGAACCCTACAAAGCCATCTTTTGAGATAGGGTGCTGGAACCACTTAAAATCACGTTGCTTAGGAGATGACAACATATGTATAACATTTAGAATGATATAGTGAACGGCCAAAGATCTATAGCGTTATTTTAAAAAATATATTTTTAGAAAAAATGCACCGTGATGACGTTTACATCCGGGTCGTGAGACGGACAACAAATCTCTTTCGTAAATTATCTCTTGTCGATCTTCAGTTAAAATTGTGGTAACACTTTATTTAACGCCTATATGCATAATGCATTAAAAAGCATTCTATATGTACTCATAATGTAGTAATTATGCATTATAAGCATAGTTATAGACACTCAAAGACTTATGAATACTCATAATCCTGTATACAATTATTCATAATGCATTAAGTATGATCATAATCACATGTACAACAACATAGTACTTTACACAGCGTTAAAATGATCCTCTGTGTGAATCATTGCAGCAATTCATCATTACTGCATTATTATCTCTTATGATGGGTTATAACACACTTATAAGACACTATAAAGTAATCTTTGATTGCTTTAGGTAAAGTGATGAAATGCCTATGGCAGTTATAATACATGTGGTGATTTTTGTATGCTTTAAGTGAAGTCAAATAGATAAAAAAAGCTGTATTTTTTTCTTACTCTGCTTTATTAAAGAACCTGAATAACACACATTGCCACATAATGCTGCAGCTACAATACACAAACATCAAAATAGTTCCCAACATTTTTCTGTTAATCCTAAGAACGTATGGGAATCAAACCCATAACTTCAGAGTTGCTTTTACTGTGCTCCAAATATGTAGCTACAGAGGATTACAAGATGGAGCAGACATATTTCAGTTATTGCTAAGTGTGACAAACAATCTGCAACCGTTTGGCGTCTATTTAAATTGTAAAAATGCATTTTAAAAACGTCTATGACAAAATGTACGTGTTCCCATGAAAAATGCATAGCTTGATGTTTCCCTCTCGCTGTCATTTATATTTGCGCAAATCACCTACATAGAAGTCTGCTCGTATTCATAACGTCTCATTCCCAGACAAGATTGCAGATTATGTCTTTGATGGATGTATTTAAATATCTCCTCCACCGACCACTGTTTTGCTTTTGAATCAATCTTTTTTCAATCTTTGTACTATCTTTCTAATTTTTAACAATGGCGGTCACAATTGTGTCCTTTCCGTTGTGTAGTTGGTCATAATAACCCGGCCCCCAGTCCCTGACATAAGCACGACGTGGTAAAAGAATGGTTCTAGACCAGCAATGAGTTGGTGCTGCTCTGGAACCAGTTTTCCTGGCCGAGAGCCGGTTCTTTCTATTCTATTATTACCCCCTTTCCAAACAAGAAAGAACTGGAAAAGTTCAGTGCCAGTGCCTATTTTAAACCAGTTCTTTTCTTATCGACAGCCAAAGAACCGGCTCTCGGCCAGGAAAACTGGTTTGTGACTAGAAACACGGCTAACACCCTCATCTTTTAGGTTATATGTAAATGTCTTATATGTCCTTAAGGGTGTTTTCCCACATACCTCATTTGGTCTGGACTTTCAAACTTTTCAGTTTGGTCTGAACAGAAATTGCAGGTGTGAAAGGTGCCTCGGACCACGGTCTGAATCAAAAGACCAAATTTTGGTCCGATCAAAAAGGTGGTCTCGGTCCGGACCAAACTTAACCATGGTTCGGTTCGTTTGCAGTATGAAAACACTTTTTGGATGGTTCGGACTTTCGGAACAATTACAGGAAATTAGGCAACTACGAACCATAGAAGAACAACAAACCCAGGAAAAAAACGCTATAAAAAGCAGAAATGAATAGTGGAAGTATGTGGAGAGAGGAGATTTCAATTTGGTCAGACAAAATCATTCAAATACATTTCTCGCGAGTACTGCGCTTGTAGTTTGTGCTGCGCTTGCAGTTGGTGCTGACGTTAATGCTGCTGGTAGTAATACTATAACGCAATCGGGATTTGCTCATTCATTTGTTCATTCCTTTTCATTCATACGGAAAAAGACAAAACAACACGCCAACGTCAGATACGCTTGTCTACTCACCAATCAAAGGGAGAAGCAACACACATATGTGGTGACGACAGGCCGTAGATATGTCATGGAAAGTTATTTAGTGCGCTAGCAAAATCACTGTGTGAAACCAAAAAGACCGGGATCAAATGTATACAATGTAATTAAACACGAACGTTGGTTCGGATCTTGGTCCGGACTTTTAGGTGTGAACACGCCCTAAGGCTTAGAATCTTGGGGTTGTAGCAAATAATAATAATTATTTGTCATAATGTGACGTAAATAGCCAGTAACAAAAGCTGTTAGCTTGTTCACTCAGCTAGCCGTTTTTGTACCTCAAATGAAATCGAATGTTGATTAGAAACACATGTAACACCCTAATTGTTTAGGTTATATATACAAGTTTTACATCTCCTTAAAGCTTAGGATCTTGAGGTTCTAGCTTAAGTCTTGGTTTTAGTGTAGCTATAAAGTTCAAAACGTTGACTGTGAGTTTCAACTACGCATATTGTACACAATAATGTTTTTTTTTTCTTCTCAGTTCAAATGTAATGTCGACTACAAACACGTCTAACACCCTAATTTTTAGGTTATATAAAATGTCTTATATGTCCTTAAAGCTTAGAATCGTGGGGTTCTAGCAAATATCTCGATTTTAGTGTGGCTACAAATTTCACAACCTTACGACTACTTAATTTCAGCTATACATCTTGAAAACAAAGAAATTTTACTTTGGAAATATAGGAAACCAAATTAAGAAAATAACATATTGTACTAAAAAATATAGTACGTACAGTCGTAAATATTTCTTTTTGGTCATTAAAGGGTCCCGGTAATGACATAAAGCATAGTTTTCCAAGGTAAAATCCATCTTGTTATGTGAATATTGCCATTTCTTGACCGTACCGTTACCGAATGTATCCGTAAATAAATGAAGAACTTTGTGTATTTGAACCGCGGGCCTGCAATTCTGAACAAAAGACAGATGTGAAAAGTGTCAACCAGCTCAGCAATTTCTGCATATACGTCATCCTTATCAAAAAGAGATCTTGAAAATATCATCACGTCATCACAGTGCATTTTTTCTAAAAATATACTTTTACAAATAATGCTAAAGCTCATTGGTTGTTCACTCAATCATTCTAAAAGTTTTGAAATATGTTGTCATCTCCTAAGCAACATGATTTGAAGTGGTTCCAGCACCCTATCTCAATATATGGCTAGTAGAAAAATAAAAACAGAAAATAATTATAAATTTTCTTTATTTCATCTTGTGCCATATTCACTGTGTATATTTATTTGAAATGAATATTACATATCCAAAAAATTCAAAGTCTTTCCTTATCAACCATTTGTTTGTTCTTGCCTCAGGTCCAGTGTAACAAGAGGTTAACATTGGGTATGTTTTTTTAGGGAGAATTTGACAAAATAGGTGTGATCCCAAAGTAGTTAAATGAGAGAGATGGCTTTTGGGCCAACCTGATGGACTATGCATAACCTTCATGTATTATCTTTATCATTGGACATTCAACTGGAATATTTGTTTGTAGAAGACAATTGGTTGCATGCAAGTCTCTTCATATTATTGTATGCTTTTTTCTTTCTTTTTCAAGAAGCCACATTTACACAGGCAGCCCAATTCTGATTTGAAAAGACTGGATATTCTGTTAAAGATATGAATTATCTAAAAGTTTTCTATAATGTATCCTAGAAGAAGCACCTCTGCCATTTATATTAACCATCGACGGATGTGACTATTTTTACTCCTACTTTTACTTAGTGTACTTGAAGTACATTTAAGATGCCATATTTACTTTTGGTACATATGTACATTTAAATTCAGATACTTTTAGACTTTTAGAAATCCAGTAGGTGACTTTTCACTTTTACTGGAGTAGGGTTTTTTTACAGTATCTCTACTAATACTCAAGTATCATTCTCCATTACTTTTTACATTTCTGAGAAGTGCAGCAGAACAAATAAACTATTCCTGCTGTTTTGTTTGCACCCTATGTTGTGCTGCTTATGAGTATATAGTTTATGTATACAGTTGATCTGTATAGTTTGTTATTTTATATATTTATATTTGGTGCTGCTTGTACCTGCTTGCACCTTTATGCTGCTAATAAAGATCCATAATGTGACTTCACAGCAGGTCTTTATTGATAAAAAAGACAAATCTTAAAAACACAAATGCAAAGGAAAATTCAGATATGACAATCACCTAGCTAATAGTAACAATATACTGATCAAGTTGATCACAAAGTTGACCACAACACACTATGTGGTTCTGCCTTTAAGCACAACAGCGGCGAAGAAACTAGACACAATGCATAGAATCTCCAATGCCAACTAGTGTAAGCTACAGCGTAGTTTACGCAGTAACCTTGATGCAGAAGTATAAATCAGCCTTAAAGCCTACAACATCACGCGGACCCCCGTGATCTTGCTTTCCTGATACAGCTAAAGCAATGGCAGAGTTTCACTTTTAGAAATCTTTATATCCCTCATATTCAAATCTGGCACTCAAAGCCAGTTCCACTCCATTTTTTCCTTGTAACCATCTGATCTTGGACTTCTTTAGACAGGGTATATCAGGTGGAGGCAATTAATGATGAGGTAGAACTAGTGAGGATCAATCTGTCAACACAATCTCAG
Source organism: Umbra pygmaea (assembly GCA_016801145.1). NCBI lineage: Eukaryota > Metazoa > Chordata > Actinopteri > Esociformes > Umbridae > Umbra > Umbra pygmaea. The sequence continues at coordinate 12,978 of JACXGM010023479.1, forward strand.
AATTTACTTTGCAAACTAAAAGCAGTCACTGATATCTCACCCATTGCAATGCATTTCAACAATGACGTTTATTTGAAAATAACTGCTGCCAGCCCAATATATTGCTGCTAGAAGAAAGGAAATTAAGACTTGAATGCCCATCATTACATTTTTGAAATACATTGCAAAGTAAATTATGAGTTTGTGTTGACAGCTTGTTCCTGCTGCTTGAAGAAAGTTAATGAAAGCCTCAAATCCCCATCAATAGGTAGAACAGAAACCGAGCAGGCTTTGGCACTCGTAGGGCAATATTTGAGTACCCTTCCATTACATTTTGTCCTGGAATCCTCTTTGTTGGGCAGGCTCATATATTCAGATAGGAAGAATATTTATGGGGGGATTATTGTTATGTACAATGGGATTGTATTTGTGTAAAATTCCACAGCTATTATGTATCACAGCAATGTTTTGTTTCTGGATGCTAAAGACAAGCAAGCATGTAGACTCATTTGTGGTGTGTGAAAGCCTTTGATCAAAGGAAACTAAGAGAGATAGGGCTTCGCCCTATCACGTTGCAGGCACATGACTATGTGGCATTTAGAAATGGGAAAGATTAGTAGGTTCTGCAGGCCATATGAAACATTCCCTTTTCACATCCCTTTGCCTCCTTCACTCCTCTCACTTCTACTAGAAGGCATAAGCGCATTCATCCATTAAGAGAGTCATCCATGTCATAACAGTCATCCAATTAACACTCATCAGTTCTGATTAAATGCTGTGAGGTTTCACTTCAAATTTAGCAATGGATTTACTTTACTTCCACTGAATAAACATTCTCTAACACATTCTGTTAAGTTTGGCATGACCCAGAGGTGAATGGTTCTCAAAATGTGTATTTGAATATCCGCACACTCCTTGAGTTAACAGAGGTTTATCCAAAGGTGTACATTCTTGATCTTGGAAATTGTAGCCTAATTTACTTACATTGAATGTTATATCTGGTTGTCTCAGCTAATTTATCTAAAGCAACTTACAATTAAGGATAACTGATTTGAGTGTCTGCCAAAAGGAATTGGAGAGAGGTTAAACAATCATGCAATCTCTTATATCCAACCAGTTATATGGAGTCCTTTCCTTTTCAGGAAGTCATCTTCGCTCAACAGAATGACAACATCAAGGAGCACATTCTGTCTGAGATGCGTTAGGATAGGCAGAGCTCATTACCAATACCAATGGGAATAGGAACACAATAAAATACACAAAACATCTCTGTGTGATTAGATTATCTGTATTTGATTTAGATTTTTCTTTTAGAAGGACATGGTTAATATTAATGGGTTAGGAGAACAAACAACTTTTGTACGATACACCTTCAGTCGTATGTTGTAGCCTTAAACTGGCACACTTGATTCAGTAGAGAACATCAACTATCACAAAGCCCTACATTTAATCCTGTTCAGGGATACAGTATAACAACCCTGAATAAAGAATTGGTTCTAGCAGCCCTACAGCCTTCTCTCCTGGACATAGTCCTCACAGGACTAAGGATATGCTGCATGTGCCAGGTCAGAGTTAGGATGAGAGTGGCATTGCTTCTGTGCACATCTGCAGGCCGTTTTTAGACAGAGATTGTTACCACTCCAACAGCATTGATCCCTTATCCTTTAGTGTGACTGTTAAGTCCTCCACTTCCCCTGTGACTGAGCTGGGGGTCTTCTCTGTCTCTCCCTTGACCATGAAGCACTATGCAAACCAGCTGTCTCTAGTGTTCACTGAAATTCGTAACATCTCACTGGAGAAAATACATGTTTTAGCATGCTTAAAATCCTCCATCATCATCCAAGTCCACGAAAAGACAAAGATCAACGGACTTCTATGGTAGTAATTTGAGTGCATTGGAAGTAATTTGAGTGCATTGTGCTGTCACACCTCAAAACCCTCACTTACACGGACCTTGACCCACTGCAGTTTGTCTACAGAGCCAACAGGTCTGTCAGCACGGCTCTACACTTCATCCTCCAGCACCTGGGGCCTCATTTATAAAACTTTGCGGGGGATTTGCGAAGTGGCGTACGGACGAAATATAGGACGTGCGTACGCAAAGAAAAATTCAGATTTATAAAAACATGCGCACGCACGTCCTACGCCTTTTTCCCTTTATAAATCACAATCAAATCTAATACGTAGCCCAGCTTTCGCGGCTACATGTCAAGCCCTTATTTGCCCATAAATAGTCAGTGAAACGCCCCAAAATTAATATTCCTTGATTGAGAAAGCATGGCAAATACGGAGGAAAACCAAAAAAAGCCACTTCACTCAATGTAAAGTAGAAAATATTATTGGCGAGGTGGAAAAGAGGAGGAAAATGTTGTTTGAAGGGCACAGTGTGCCTATTACCAATGGCGAAAAGGCGTTGGAGTGCCAAAAGGTTGCAAACGCTTTAAGAAAGTCGGACCGTGGTCGAAATATAAAGTGGTCAGATATCAGTCGATGTCAAAGCCTCTAGCGTTTCATCGCGAAAGTGTGTCTGCCACGGGTGGGGGGAAATTGGTTACATTACAGCAACATGTCTGCATCACAAATTATTTTGACATTGGTGGAATGCAAATGCTTTCGATTAATGAACGCATGTTCATTCTCATTCATTGTCCTTATGGCAACATGAGCAGGGGCGGAGCTACGTGGTGGCCAGGGGGGGCCACGGCCACCACTGGTCAAGGCTTGGCCCCCCTGCCGGCCCCCCAGAGCGGGCACCAGCCGAGCGCTGATGAGGGGGCATCTGAAATACTGAGAGGGGGCGATCACATTAACGCACATAATGCACATGTCCCCACCCCTTTTTTAAGGGTCAATATTATCCCCACCACTTTTTAAAACATATTTGAGACCAGGGCTCAAATTACACAGCGTCCCAACGTCCCGGGGACGATACAAATATGTCTGGGACGGTTCATAACTGACTTTGGGACGTTTACGGGACAATGACCAGTAAAATATAACATGCATACAAGACTGGTTACTAACGTACATGTTTAATCACAAGGCTTATGAAGCTGTTCATAATTCTGCCTAGAAGTTAATAAACTATTAATAATAATTATCACAAGCGCAGCAATATTTTCACTTCCGCGCATCGCGTAATCACCTTTGAGTTTGCTCATCTCTCGTCGAGCCGCATTCTCAAATGGCCACTTGAAGCGAAACGTTTTTGTATCGGCTATGTG
>JACXGM010023480.1:0-16179 GCA_016801145.1 Umbra pygmaea
GACAACACCAAAACACAAATATTGTACCACAAAACACCAATAAAATATGTTAAAAATATTAGTAAGAGCAACCATAAAATAAGTCTAGGCTTGTTTTTGTTTATACTAATTAGTGGTGCTAAAATTTATTAGATTTAATTTGTTTTTAATAGAATTACATTGTGTGGACAGAAATAGGCCCGAATTCTGGGAAATACCCTAATACGCTGTGGTCTAGTCATCAACAGAATATTAACGGATTGAAAGGGGAGAAAATTTGATTTTGGCGTGACATTTCTTGCGTGTGCGTGAGAGCGTGAGATTGATGCTGAAAGCGTGAGTGTCACGCCAGATGCGTGAGAGTTGGCAACCCTGAATTTATCTTCTATAAGTCACACTTTCGTAAGGTTGGTCTGGACCATTCGTAAGCTCTCTCTTAGCGTTGTTTGAGCTCAAGCCGCTAGTCGCCGCCACTGTGCAGCAGTCTTTAGAAATCAGTGCAGCGCAGTACAAGTTTAACTATGGTATGTTGACAATGTTATGACTCAACAATGATTTCATGGACATTTTAAGACTAATAATAAAATATGTTCGCAATGGATACAGGCCTATTTATGAAAATGACTTTATTTGGTATCAGAACTAATATGTGGTAATTAGCCTAGGCTATTTTGTAATGTCATTAAAGCATTTAAATTGGCAATCACTTTTGATAATTAAAGTCTGGCAAACAATTTGTCTCTAAATGGCTAAGATCTAAAAATGGGTAAGTATGGTGGTGTCCAGTAAGCGACCAACTATGGCAGCGATCCAACGTGTCCTTGTATTGAATCAATGACGGCGCCGGCCGCGGAGCCGTTTAGTCCATGTCAATTGTTTTATTCGGCAAAACTTAAGCCCTTTTGAAATTTTTCCTGACGTCCTGCCAGGACCTCGGTGTGCCTGATCCTGAGGCAGCCTTGCTATGTTGCGCCATAGCTCTTTTTTGTTGCTGTTGCACAAGTTATTCCGAAAGCTGGAAAACAGTGTCACCTTGTGCAAGCTCTCCTCGTCCAGCAAAACTTCAAGTTCCTCGAGTCGGGTATGGCTGCAGCCTGGAGACTCCTGTGTCATGCCCTCCCGTCTCATGCCCTCCCATCTCATGCCCAAGTTCAGATGGTCAAAAATACGAAACAGTGAATTATTTTCACATGTAAATTCATATTAAGTCACATGTAAATTCGTGAGTTTGTTTGTTGCAATCAATTGAAAATCATTTAAATTGTTAAATTAACAAGATAAGCCATAAATATATTTTAACCATATATTAACCATAAGTCTTACCCAACCCCTTACTATGACCTTAACCACTCGGAAACCTTGCTGTTAAACCCATGTAAAATATGATTTTAAATGTTTTACTTTTTAAAGTATTTAATTCATTTGTGTGATTGTAGTTACTGTTTAGTTAAAAAACACCAAAGTAGGAAGAAGACATAACGGACCAGACATGAGCTTTGACTTTGAAAAGTAGAAGCTCAGGCACCGCACCAGGCGGGAGGGCATGAGACGAGAGGGCATGACACTGGAGGCTTCAGGCTGCAGCCATACACTCTTGAGTTCCTCTGACGAGAAGCTTGGTGCTCTTTTTTTACGTTGCTTCCCCACCATATTTTCTAACTCTCTCTCTCTCTGTTCATTGTAGATAGGTTGCATTTTATTGTAAACATTAACCAATGGCAATCAAAACCACATTAAACAGAAGTAACTGAAGCTGCTTGCCAATCAATTCTGTTTGTAAAGTACCTTACCATTGATATAAAAGTGTATTACATCATTTTTAGATGTCGTTAAACCCACGTCAAGAAGCGGGACAAGTGTCACAACGGGATGAGGAGGGTGAATGATTAGCGAGGGATACCCGGTTCGTCTACCAGTCACAACATATCGTATGAACACATTACTGACAATTTGATAATTGAATTAATGAGTCTATATTTTACTGATAACTTAAACTATGCTAAAATAAATGTTACTGGAATAATTTGAGGAATGTTTCATTTACATAGAACGTGTTGTCTTTCTTAACACCGTAATGCCCCTTTGTGAAGTGAAAAATCATATTCAGCACCTTCCCTTGGGACACCGCCTTTGTAACGTCGAATCTAAGAGGCAGCACGTTAAGAAGCTTCCTAAGGGACACTTCGGGGAACACACTTAGGAACATAAACAACTTCGGTAAGATATATCTTTTTGAGTCTTCATAGCGCGCTAAGTATGAACGTTATCGGGGAACCGGGCCCAGAACATTTCAGAGTTGTGTGTCCTTTCAACCCCACTCTTCAAATGACTCCATGGTGAGCAATTAACAATTTCACTCAGTGTGTGAGCTGATGGTACCTGAATGCCATTTGATATGGCCAATGAATAAGGAGGAAAAAAATTATAAATGAGTGGTAACTCACTTTGCCTGTATGGCAGTATAATATGTAGCTATAAATACTATAGTTGTCATCTGGCCTGAAAACTGAGCCCCGTCCAAACCAAGCTAGCTTAGATGAGGCCCGATCCCAGGCCTGGTCCGATGTCACAGAAATGAAATAAGCTTGGCCATTGCTATGGCTACAATGTGTGCAAAAACTGTTTAATAATGAAGTGTGGAAAGCAATAAAACAATTAAGTAAACAGACCTTGCAATAAAGCTGAAAATGTTTCTATGCTTTGTTTTATCATTATGTTCAGAAATAAGTCAGGTCCTGCTTATTTTGAGATTGGCCTGAACTGTAGCCTAAACACATCTCCGGTCGTCTTATAATAAATCTGTACATTTTTATCATTTGAAAAACTGACTCATGGGATTGTATTTGTTTCTACTCTTCCAAACAGCCATACATATTTAGCTAAATATGAAAACATTACAAATATTAATTAATAGGCTCTTCCGAGCCTGTTACTTTAAAGTTTATTTAGATTCAGATTCCCGGCCACACCAACACAGGGAGAAAGGCAGATGAAATATGTAGCAAAAGATAATATTTATTTCCTATTTAAAACAGTCAATCATATACAATAATTTATTCCTACCTAATTTAAAACAACATTTGTGTTAAAACTAGAAAAAGGAAAATTAGTCAGGACCATGTGGACAATCAATAATTAACATCAAGTTAGGGCAATGTCCAAAACCAGTCTAGTCCGCTCCACGTTTTCCTCTGTACCAGCCCACGAGTTTGACAGTGTGGCAACGAGTGGCTACTCCAATCCTGCAGTACACGTTTGCTTTTCCATGGAGCTGGTCTGCCTCTGTCGATGAGGAATAATACAAATCAATAGGCGGCCTGCTTATGGCCGGCAACTTAACACAGCCCCTGGTGTTATAGTATGACAAAGTCCCTTTCTTATACTTTACATCGCTCCCAATGCTCCACCGTCAACACCCCTGGGACTGGCACCTTAAAAATATGGATGGACTATGCTAAACAGCTACTTAGTGCATTCAATTGCTATTAAAAAACACAACATAAAAAGAAGAAGAGCCACTTCCCTTTAATTATGTTTGCGAGCGTTGATTCTGTCACGTCGGTGAGTCGACCTTTAGCAGGGCACCGGGCGTCCAATCCAGAAGACTCCAAACAACAATTAGCACTGCATCCACAGCACATCTGTCCGTAAATACGTACACCCCAACGTCATGGTCCTCTTTCTCTTCCTTCTCCTCTCAATTCCCCTTTCCTCCCGATTTCAATTCCTCTCCATTCCAATCCAATCTGATCCAATGCATTTCTCTTCTGCCGATCTTCTTCTTCTTCTATGGGGTAATGGCGGATCTCAACTAACTGAAGGTGCATACACCGCCACTAACACCACCGGGGAGGCGAGGCCAGACACGGCCCACCCAACCCTCTCCTCCACCTGCACACCAACCCCCAAGTCCCCCCACTCTCCACACCGCTTCCGCATACGTGATCCCAATCAACACCTTAACCCGCAGTGCCTCTGCCGCCTTTTTCTGAACCACACCCCCCCCAAACGCAGCACTGTGCTCCCCAACACAATTACAACACCTCACCACGTCCCCTACCCCACACTTACCATACTCATGCGCACCCCCACACCTACCACACCTACCCTTCCCTCTGCATACAGCAGCCACATGCCCCATCCGCTGACAATTACAACACCTCAGTGGCGGTGGCACATATTCCCTTACATAAAAACTAAGATACCCTAAGTGCACCCTACTCGGCAAAGGCCCCCCAAACTCCAACAACACCGAGGGACTCACCCTATCCAACCCCAACGCCCTACTGCCCAACCGTCACACCACCAACACCACCCCACACAATCTCCTTAAGCTCCTCCATTGACAGATCCTCTGGCACACCCGTGATCACCCCTCTCACCTTCATTGCATTCCCAGGCACCAGACACTTCACCATACCCCCATTCAACACCTCCAACTTCAGCACCTTTTCCCTCAGAGCCACTCTACCCACCACAATGAGAACCCTTCCACCACTCAAACACCTAGCATCCACAACCCTCCCCACCTGATCCCTGATTGCCGCTGTGAGTGCCACCACGTGGAACACCTTACCTGTCGGGGCTGAAAACACCACCATCACCTTATACTCCTGCTCCCCACCACCAATTGCCGGCCCTACACCCTCTCCCGAACTACTCTCACCACCCTCATTCTTCCGTGCCCGCTTTTCTTCCGCCGAACATAACGTGATTCCTCAAACCCCACCCCCACACCAGCAAACCCCACACTCTCATCCGAACTCCCTGCCATGCCGACCTCACTCACCGTACGGGTGTCGCGACCCGCCACCACCCCAGGAGCCTTTGTGCCTTCGCCTCGCCCTTCTCCCTCACGCAGCAAATCCAACGACACAATCTCTGCCCTCTCCCGCTCACACTCGGTGACACAAGGACACCTGAAGAAGGCCTCTACGTCAACCGCAGCTTCCGGTCTACGCTCCATGTCAGAACCAGATGACGACACCTCATGCCTCCACTGTCGCACTGTCTCCTTCCGCGCTGCCATCTCGCCGGCCTCCTCTCCCTCTGCTGCCGATTCCATTCTCTTCTCCCTTTATTTGGGAGTGGTCTGAGGGCTGGCCAATCAATTGGCTGGTGTAACTAGGTTACGGCAGGTGTTCATTAGGCTTGTTAGAGTTCATGAGAGAGGTTAAGCAGTGAAATCAATTTGTCCAACACACCACTCCACAGCAATCAATATCAGACAATCACAGTAATCACATCAGAAAATCACAACAATCAATCTTAAGGGTTGGAAGCCAAATCAGTATGTGTATCAAACCAACAGAAGTTATATCATAAATGCTACCCCTCAATCACTCTGCTCTACTAGTTCACCATATGACATTAATATTAACATAAAATGTATGGAATAATAAAGGAGTTTTGCAAGGTAGCATAGCGTAATTTCGGAGTGAACTGAAAATTAAGAAAATTGTGAGCTTCAGTTAATAGTGAAATATCCTTTATTGTTTTACTTAAATATATTTGTAACGATTGTGTAGGTGTAGTAACGGAGACAGACTGCAGGGGTTCTCTTATCTTCTTGGTTTATTATAGACGACAGGAATCAGACATGTACCAGGCTTTCAGGAGGAGTTGAACCACAAACTGGAACATGGCTGCACAACTACTATAGTCTACATATGCCCAATACGTGGCATAGGCACAATTGACAAATATAGTGTTCCGACCCTATATTACGTATGACACAATAAGTGGTGAAGACACATTCAGTAATATAGAGAATATATGAATAAACAGACCTCCTCCTTACACACTTGGCAAGACCTTCCACACACGAATACAGGGTAACAATAATGCACAACACGAAACATGCAGAGGATTAAATATATACAAACACTTATTTGGAAACACGGATCAGCTGGAGAAGTGCTAATGACTGAAACACAAGACAGGTGATTGAATTCATGAAATGAATGGATAGAATGTCCAAGCCTGTAACAGGAGGGCAACAACCATCCTGTGCGCAGTCCCCATGCCAGATTCATGACAATATTTATAAATGTGTGTCACATGCCTGAAGCATTAGTAGACTTTGGAGGTGATTTATTTGTCACACTCCGTGGTTACTCGCTTAACTGGTAAAAAGTAAAATGTTGCTAAGGAGATAAATGTATTGCATTGAGAAATATGCTGTTCTTCAAACGAAAACTTTCAACAAACAATAGGCATCCAATCCGTAATTAGCATCATAATTTTGCCTAAATAAATGCCATGATATTTGTCCTGCTAAATAAATTGTATTCCAACCTCATGCAGTCATATTTAGAAGCATATTTTCCACGTATCACCGGTAAATTGAGTAGAATGTTGTTTGATTCTTAAGCTACTAATCTTCGGGTTGGCTTTGATGTGAATCTGGGTACCATCTACAGTATTCACCTGACTGTTTATCGGAAGGCATATATGTAACGTAATTTAAACACTCATTATGACACTAACAATATGAGCAATATGTGCAACAGTGTATGGAAAGTATGTCAAATCCATACACTCGTACTGCATGAGATATGATCCCACTCAGTACTGCCCCTAGAACTAACCTAATTAGTTTTTTACTATATTGTCTCTAAAATACTTTAATTTTTTATGTCAAAATGAATTCTGCTGAGCCACTAGCTTTGTTAAAGGGTTTAGCCTCCTGTTCAAACTTGTCAAGACAAATTCAGCAATGTTTTGCACGTCTATAATTAAACAAGTGACAATAGTTTAAAATTACTATCTTGTCTCTAAAATATATGTATTTTTTTACATCTAAACAAAGCAAATCTTTCATTGTAAAAATAATATCGGCACGGCCGAGAGAATATTATGCTACAATTAATAAATCTAGGAATTTTGTATACTTTCTTGGATAGTAAAACACTTGAGTATTTGTAATAACTGCAGTACTGCAGTTACGTTGTAGTCTTATGGATTTGTCCAACTGGTATATTCTGTATGAGGTGTCTATGTTTATTTCTGTCTGCACGTAAAAGTGTGTTATATTCTGTGGCTTGATGTAAATGGTAGTTTCCAAAAAATCTATGTTTTTATAAATGGTTATGTCTAATGTCAATCATTTCTAGATTTCTCTGCTGTACATTTTAAATTTGGATCTGATGGCTTAAGAGAAACGCTGTTAGGAGAATGTATGTGCCATTCCATATCAGTAGGATATAATCTATATATATCTCCCAAAGAAAGACATGATGGTGATATGGATTTTTTTTTTTTTATCTTAATTGCTTCCCAGTGCCCCATGAATAGATGGGCATGCTGCTGCAACCCAGTATAACAGCCAGGTGTGTAATACGCACGCTGGTCCATCGGGTTTGGCGTGTCAATGGCATGCTCTGCCTCGCCAAGGCGTGAACATTATACGCATTACTAAGGTGATTTACAGGATGGGGATGGTGGACGGGCATATAAACGTGCGACTTACGTCCCTGAGGTTTCAAGTTCGAATCCTGGCGAACATTTTGCATGTATGTTGTTTTCCATTCCAGCACGATGCAAACGTTAACTACAAGGGTTCAGAGTGGTTAAGGTTAGGGTAAGGGTTTGGTTAGTGCCAGTAGTGGGCCGTCAGGGCCTGCAAAGGCCTTCTCTGCAGCCCCAAAGATAATCAGAATCAGAAATGTATTTTTGTACTTCTTTAATATATTTTTTATAATATATATTTTACAAAGTTCATTTAAATTAGTCTACATGGGGATTTCATTGCTACAGGGAGTTCTTTTCATTTGCCTTGCTTTTAGCGCAGCTCATATAAATGAAAGCTTTTATCCAATAAGATTTTTTCATCTGTGTTGTCTCCGGGTAGACTAGGGCCTTCAGAATTACGAGTGAATACCGTCTGCTGTTGAAGCCCATCAGGACCATGTTGTTGATTGTCATATTTTTAACCAATCAGATTTCGACTTTACCATGTTGGGTGTGTTCTTTGACCAAGTAAAGCATTTCTGCAGGCCTAGCCTTACGTCAGCATTGTTTCTGTTGCTGATAGGAGGGGCAGTTCAATAAAGTTCTGCAAAAAAAAGTTTAAAAAAGTTTGCCATCCGAACAACAACTAGCTTAGCTCTCCCAGCTTAGCTCTCCCTTCTCCGATTTCTTCTCCGGCTGTGCCTTTGAGTGTGCGTGGTAAACCTGGATGTGCGTTTAATAATGCGTAGTGTTACATTCTTATGTTTTCAGTCGTGTCGGGTCAATTAGTGAATTGTAAGTCTCATAGGTGTTGAGCCTCATGTTAAATAACTTTTATCGAGTGGAATAAACTCTTCACTATTAATATGGGGTGCATTATATGCCAAATGACAATAACCTATAGACCTAGAATGTCATTGTGAGGTTATTATAATGAGTTTTCATTTTGGGAAGATAGTGAAGGCCTAGGTGTAAAATGCACGGCCCGCCACTGGTTAGGGCTTACATCCCCAAGTAAAAAAAAAGTATATTTAAATGTACTTGAAATGTATTTTATTTATCCTAAATATACTTCCAATATATTATTTTGGTATGTATATTTTGAAAGTATACTTCAAATATATTTAAATACATTGAATACATACTTATGGTTAACCATAAGTATACTAGAAGTATAATACTGGAGTATAATTTAAATATACTTTTTTTTTACTTGGGTCAACTTAAGCAAAGGTTCTGAGTGGTTAAGGTTAGGGTAAGGGTTTGGTTAAGGCTTAGATCGAAATAATGGCAAGGGTTCAGAGTGGTTTCGTCCCCAGCGAGGCTGAACCAGCGTGTGTGTTAAACGCTTGGCCGTGATAATGGGCTGCATAGTTAGAGACAAAAGCAGCACCATCGCCGTAACCATGAAAACGCCTAAATGAATTAAGCATGTGAATATCAATGCAAACTATAATTTCTACTAATAAATAAAATGTTTGCTTATGTTGTTGTCTGCATGTGGTTTAAGCACCGTACACCATCATTCTGTACATTACCTTGGAAAAATGAACACATTGCGTTGTCCATTAAGGTTTGTAGAGAACGTTGGTGTTTATCCCTAAAAACTTTCTAAAATGTTCACTTGACACTTCAGTCGTGTGCTGTCTAAGTGTAGGATTAAATTCAGTCACGTTTAAAAAAATATGATATAGAAATAAAATGCATTGTTTTTTGTACTTTACTTGACACTAATAACGTACTTCATCAGAAACATGAATTTATTTTAATTTCAGCTTTTATTATAAATAATGTAATAGCCCACATAAAATATAGATAATGTAATTAAACACATGCAATCCTGCCAGCCCAGTGTCATCTGTATGAGCCCAGAGTGTTTTGAAAGTCTGGTGATGTGCCTGGTGTCCTCTATGTACATTAGAAAATAAATGGAATTAATTCATTAATTATAGCAACCTGATTGAGAAAACGTAAAACAAACAGCTGTTGTCGTCCAAGTACTGAGCTGGAGCTGTACTTATAACGAAATTATATTAAATTAACAACACAATTGAACGAGTTACTAATAGAAAGAGTTGTGATGACGAACTGTTCGAATCTCCCATATTGTTTCTTAAATATGTTTTCATGCACTTCAGGCAGGAGAAAGGACTCAAGTTCTCAATAAAAACAAACAATTATATTTTATCTGGTTGGATGCCAATTATTTGACAGTATGTTGTTACTTTTCCAGACACTAGTTGATTATTTTCGCCAGTGAGACTGAGCTATTCAGAGTCAGACAAGAAAACCTTGCTTTAATAAAGTATTTGCACGTTTGAATATTGAATTACATGTTGAACCACAATGTATTTCGTATCCCACTTTGGGAATAGATGGTCTATAGCAACACTACAGAACAAAATAATGACTATAGTCATCTTGTGTAAAAAAAACATTCCATGTAGCGCGCCACCAGGTATAGTTTGTAGAAATGCGCATAACGCCCGTGATATGTGCTAAAATACGGTAAATAATATCTAAGTAGAATCACTATCATACCCCAGTTTATACTTCAAACAGGTAACTTAGTGACTTAGGGGCCACAAACTTCCAAGTTTAAGTCTCGTGTTTTTGATGACATACTGTAGAAATCTTGACAAAGAGCACAAATACATGACATACATACTATATATTTGTTTAATTATTGCTGCTCCATGCTATCATTTTCTGTTTGACCTCTATACATGTTGTTTGTTTGTCTTTCTCACCCTCCCTCTCTCCCTCCAGTCTCTCCATCAGTGTCTCTGCTCCAGAAGACCCCCTCTTCTCCTGTGACCTGCCACGCTACAGGTTTCTACCCCAGTAGAGTCATGGTTACCTGGCAGAAAGATGGACAAGACTTCCATGAGGATGTGGAGCTTGGAGAGGCTCTCCCTAATGATGATGGAACATTCCAGAACAGTGTCCACCTGACAGTGAAGCCTGAGGAGTGGAAGAACAACCAGTATCAATGTGTGGTTCAGGGCTCAGGGATCAAGGAGTACTTCATCAAGGTTCTGACTGAGAAAGAAATCCAGACCAACTGGGGCAAGACCAACAGGGGTAAGATTATATGAGAGAATGTAATGAGACATCTGTACACTTTAAACGCCCACAATCACACTGTAAACAGAAGAAATAACACCACTAACAAACACCAGAACATCCACATCATTACATTTACATGTATACAAACAAAGACATACAACAAACATTACAATTTCCTATTAAGTTGTACAGATATTACTTCACATCACTTTTTAAAACACACTTGAGCACCATTTTACAAACGTCATCCAAAACATCCCCACTAATTATCTCCATTGTGCCCTGCCTCTCTAAAGTGTTCGAAAGCCAGGTCAAAAAACAGATTATCAATCATTCCGATTCCCACCACAGCCTCTCTGATCTGCAATCCGGTTTCCGGTCGTGGGTGCACTTCAGCAACACTCAAGATCCTAAATGGCATCATAACAACTATTAACCAAAGACAATACTGTGCAGCAGTGTTCATCAATCTGACCAAGGTTTTCAACTCCGTCAGTCGTAGCATCCTCATTGGCAGACTCAAGAGCCTGGGTTTCTCAGATGACTACCTCGCCTGGTTCACAAATTACTTCTCCGACAAATTACTTCTAGTGTGTTAAGTTGGAAGACCTGCAGTCCAGACCTCTCGTTGTCTTTGTGGGGGTGCCTCAGGGCTCGATTCTCGGGCCGACTCTAATTTATGTATATATCAACGATGTCGCTCTTGCATCTGGTCCTATGTTGAACACTGTCAGAAAACCTCCAATAGAGCTTTGATGACATACAACACTCCTTCAGTGGCCTCCAACAGGTGTTAAATTCTATTTAAATTAAATGTATCCTCTTTAACCAGTCACACTGCACCTGCACAACAAGCATCACCAGTCTGGACGGGTCTGAGCTGGAATAATACAAATACCTAGTTGTCTAATTAGACTCCTCACTCTCCTTCCAGACCCACATTAATCATATTCAATCGTAAATTAAATCTACGATTGGATTCCTATTCCGTAATAAGGCTTCCTTCTCCTGCCAAACACGACCTTGTGAAACTGACAATGCTTCCAATGCTGAATTTCGGTGATGTCATTTACATAACTTCTTCAAACTCTCTCCTTAGGAAATTAGATGTAGTATACCCAGTGTGGCCACAGTTACTTTGAAAAAGTAATCTGATTACTGATTACTCCTTTTAAAAAGTACTTTACAGATTACTTGATTATAAAAGTAACTAAGTTAGATTAAACGTTACTTTATTAGTTACATTCAGCAGCTGACGACAACACCCCCGCCACCTCAACATAAAAATGACAACTGGTTTTGCCAACCCTCACTTTATTGGAAGGGCATTTTTAATAGTAAAGTCAACAATGTGTCTCCTGACAATTAAGTTAAACTTAAAAACTATTTCCTGAAAAAATACATACATTTAAAAAAAATAAAAAATATGTTTTTATAAAAAATGTAATAAAGAGAGTCTTTCTTGACCTGACATATTTAACTGTTAACACTGTAATGGTAAAATGTACTATTTATAATCTACATTGTTTATAAATGTAACTAATAAATTATTTTTTACATGTTTTTTTAAACAATAGCGTACATGTTAATTCACTGCAGTAATCATTGTCAATTCATTATAAAGCTAGTGAATTGTAACCAAATGCAATTGTATTGTGTGTAAAGAAACAATAAGAGCATATGATAGCAAAATAAAAAAATTAACATGTTTTTAATTACTTTTTATTAATAAGAGTAACAAATATGTTGTACACAATTTGATTGAATACAATGGGCCCTATCTTGCACCCAGCGCAATGCAGCACAAAGTCTGAACGCAAGTGTCTTTGCTTGTTTAAGACCGACGCAGTTGTCAATTTCCCGCCAGGCGCCCGGGATGTTTAAATAGCAAATGCACATGCGCCCATATTTGCGCCCATGGTAGTGCTGGTCTAACAGGGAGGTGTGTTTAGGATAATTCTGGGTGTATTGCTATCTTGAGGCATCGGAAAATGATCGCGCCATTGATCAACAAAAACCTGGTCTAAAGTCAATGGCGCAGCACATCATAGTTATTTTAACAGCAAATGAGTCAGATGCACCTATAGCATAAGCATTGCTTGTTACACTATGCTTGTTGCACACACACAGGGAAGCGCTGCAGCACACGAACATGCAAAAGATTTCAAATAAAAATATTACGGTGCAAATCCGCAGTCATAATAGCAATGCGCGAAAGGTACAAATGCGCCTGGCTCTTAAAGGGAATGGGAGATCAATCTCTGATTGGTTTATTGCATGTTACGCCCAAAACATGCCTATGAATTAATGAAGACACTTAGTACAACCCTTTTAGACCATGCGCCCGGCGCAAGGAACCTTTTATCCGCTGGCATAATGGTGTTGCCAGGCAAATGGTTCTTGCTTGCGTGGCTCTGACTGTCCTCATGCTTAAAATGTGATTTATCGCATATGTGTCTTCACTCCCCGAGACGCAAGAAGAAAGCAAATATAAGGAAAATTACAAAAATAGTAACGCACAGTGACTTGGATAAGTAACTTTAATCTGATTACTGGTTTGGAAAAAGTAACGCGTTAGATTACTCATTATTGAAAAAAGTGGTCAAATTAGAGTAACGCTTTACTAAGTAACGTGTTACCGGCATCACTGAGTATACCACAGTGCCATCCATTTTGTCACCAACGCCCCATATAACACCCATCATTGCAACCTCTATGCAATAGTTGGATGGCCCTAATTACACACTCAGTGCCTAACTCACTGGTATCATCTCATGCAAGTCCATACATGGCAAAACCCCACTTTACCTAAGCTCATTAGTCTCCAGAGCTTCACCCACTCTTAAACTGCGCTCAAGCAGGTATCTCTCTGGTTGCCACAAAAGCCTGCACATCATTTGACTGCCTCTCCTTCCAACTCTACGCTGCTTATTTGATTGGAACAAACGTAAAATATTCCTGAAATTGTTTTTGTATCATTTGCACATTACCAATATGTTAGCCATGCTCATTTGTTTAAATAACAGTTTAAATGTTATATCTTGATGATTCCAGGTGTAAATTACTCACCGATCATTGGAGTGGTGGTATCTCTCCTCCTGGTCCTTGTTGTTGTTGTTGCTGCTGTTGGGGTCGTCATTTGGAAGAAGAAGAGGAGCAGGAACGGTGAGCCTGCAGAGAATCTCTTATTTATATTTAATGCAGTATGTACGTTGATTTTACTAAAGTGTATTGATGAGATTGTACATGATTTATTTTCTAGTGATGAATTAAAAGTACCAGATTCGTGCCAGTGATTATCAGTATGTTTTAAAATAGTAGATAGTTATTGTAGAGGTACATACTGCTTGGTTTATTTAAATACATTCGTATTGTCATGTTAGAGTAGGTATACAGTTTTCAAAGTATTCTGTTGTAGGATTGTAACATACCAAGTTATTAGTCAGCAGTAACATTTCCATCTCTGTGTTTCAGGCGATGTTCCAGCCAACTGTAAGTGTCTTTGTGTTGTTTCCTGTTCTACATTGATCATTGAAAATAAAGAAAATGTTTTCTCTAGTAGAGGTTCACCATTTTTCATTTGTCTTTTTGACATATAAAGTGCCCTCTACTAATATTGGCACCCAGGGTAAATATGAGCAAAACAGGCTGTGGTGTGAAAAGCATTTATTTTTCCTCTTGATATTGAATTCAAAATATTCACAAAAAGTAATAAAAAATAAAAGAATGTTATGACAAAGAAAAATTTTCTCAAATGTGTGCCACAATTGTTGGCACACCTTCATTTAATTATTTGTGTAACCTCCCTTTATATCAGGGGTATTCAAATATTACCCTACTTTACCTATATAGTTTGAGTAAAAGATCTTGAGGATGAAAAAATATTTTCACAGCCCATTTTTCTCATATTTACCAATGGTGGAAATATTAGTGGAGGGCACTGTAGAGCTTAAAAGTATCTATATTAATTATGTTGTTTCGTCTGATTCCTATGTAGCTTCTGAAGGTGGTTCCAACTCCTCTACCTACATTTTCCAACAGGAAGTCTTAGATTAAACAGGTAAATGTCTCTCTGGAATATCTCTCTCTTTTGGCCTTAAATCCCCAATGTCAACTCTCTCCACAATAATGTGTTGATGTAAATCCATGTAAGGGATATCTCAAGAAAGGATGTCAGTAACTGTCTTCACTGAACTGTCTGTCTTCACATGGGAGAACTTTTAACCAAAATTGACAATGACAAAAATGTTGTTTTTACAGTAACTGGGACTAATATTAAGTTGTTGTTTTTTAATCTGTTTTAACTTTTAGATTCTGTCTCAACTAAACAACGAAAATCTACTTGAAGAATGTTGACATCAATGTAAACCAGTGATCTAAAATGATGACACCTTTCTTTTTAGACCTCAACAGAGAATCCCTGGGTTTCGTGATGCATACTCCAATCCTAAATCATTGTATAGCACTTTTATTCGTAATACAAGTTTTAAATTGTTTCTTCAGATCGTTAAAGTAGTCTGTTATCATGCAAGAAGTTAAGGAAAGAGCAGAAATTACCTTGGGAGTGGGGGGAGGGGCATCAGGGTAGCCTAGCAACCAGGAATTTTGCAAAAGGTTGCTGATTCTTGTCCCAGAGCCATCAAGGTGAAACCCATTCCCTTTTGTCCCTGGACAAGACAGTTAACCCTGAATGCTCCCAAGCTGTTGCTTTAATGAATGAGTAGTGGAGGGGTTAGGGATCATGTCCGAGGGGGATGAAAAATGTAAAAATGTATTTATATATTGCAGGATACAAACACTGTTTATTTTTCTTTCTTTTATTATTTATAAATAAAAATATATTTAAAAAAAAAGGAGTAAATGGTTTATATTTAGTAAATGGCTTTATGTTTTATGTTATGCTTCAGAATTTTGGTCTTTGGGGTGCTAATCAGTAGCCAATTGTAACGTTTCCCCTTCTTCCCCGGACAATGACCTGGGCCCGGTTCCCCGATAACGTTCACTCTTAGCCCGCTAAGAAGACTCTAAAAGATATATCTTACAGAAGTTGTTTACGTTCGTAAGTGTGTTCCCCGAAGTCTCCCTTAGAATCTTCTTATCACGTCGCACTTAAGCTGCCTCTTAAGTGCGACGTTACAAGGCGCTGTCCCAAGGTAAGGTGCGGAATGTGTTGTCATCGATTGCTCAGGAATCGATTTTTCAGTTCACACGAGGTGCAATACGGTGTTAAGAAAGACAACACGTAATGTGTAAATGAAACATTCCTCAAAATATTCCAGTAAAATTTACTTTAGCATAGTTGAAGTTATCAGTAAAATATAGACTACTAATTAAATTATAAAATTGTCAGTAATGTGTTCATACAAGATGTTGTTACTGGTAGACGAACCGGGGATCCCTCACTGACCATCCACTCTCCTCATCCCGTTGTCCCGCTTCTTGACGTGGGTTTAACGGCTTCTAAAAATTATGTAATACACTTTTTTTTTTATTTACAGTTCCTAATCTGATTTTGGTATGGGTTTTTCTATATAGTTGCTGATCAACAGTCACACCAGTGACCGTGTCTGTGTGTGTTTGTACGGGCATTTTCATTAAAAATACTTGATCATCAACAAGATTGTATGTCATTCTGTCATCCTTAATGAGTCAACAACTGATTCTCTATTGGCATTGGAA
>JACXGM010023481.1:0-16179 GCA_016801145.1 Umbra pygmaea
TGCTAGGGATTGATTGCTGGCTAGCTATGTTATTTGTGTAACAAGCACGTTCATGGAGATGCTAGGGATTGATTGCTGGCTAGCTATGTTATTTGTGTAACAAGCACGTTCATGGTTGTAGAGGAAGTTATGAGCTTTTAAAACGATAACCAACTTGTGTATCATCTCTGAAAATGTAGATCATTAGAGCTAGTTAATAAGGATAACTACTCAGATCGGCTGAGAAAAGCCCAGTGTTTGTTGTTCATTTTCAGCACAATGATGAATTACACAGCAAAGCTTCCGCATGTTGCAAACTAAGTTCTGCTGTTGACTACATAATATAGTAGTGATAAAATACTTATATAGTAGTATAGGTATTTTATCACAAATTGTAGAATGCTTGCTACACATTTAAAAGCTGAACAATATAATAGGGCGGCTAGCAGATATCTTCTGTCTAACAACAAGTGTGAGGGACTCAAGCATTGTTAACTGAGAATAGTCAACTCACTGAGTCAGTTTGAAAATTGTTTTTATATTCCACGGCCTGGACTTAAGTTGGAACAAACCATTTATTAAAGGGGTAGAGGGTGATTTTAAATAAATAACAATTACATTTTATAGAATATAAATAATTTACAAACTAATAGTATGATAGTATTTTATATACTATTTTTAAAAACACCAACCAAGAGGGCACTTGTTGAGTTTGAGGGGAAGGGCAGGGGCTTAAGCCCCCCCTGTGGTCTATCTGTGAACCTGCCTGACCACCAGGGTTCATATTACCCATGGTTGGGAACAACTACTCCGGCAGAAGTGGTTTGCTCAACAATGTCTTACACCCATTTGCACCTAAACAACTCTTTAGACAAAGTTGCATTCAGAAGCCCCATCAGGAGCCAAAATATAGAAAATACCACAGTGATATACAGCTTGGACATGCCTTGACCAATAAGCTACATTTCCTTATGATAAATGTAAATATTTCCCGACGTTTAGACAAAAGACTGTTTCACGCAATGTGCATGGGTATTTTTCATGAATGACTTTGCTTACGGATTAACAGAAGACTAAACCTGACGGTCATCCATCTGGCAAGGTTAAGCTGTGACAGTGAGAGTCCGTCAGCCTTGTCTGAGAGCCGCATTTGTATTCACATTTGCACTAAGCATTGCAGACGTTTTGCAAGATATGAATGTCTATTTTTAGTGACTTTTTCCAAACAGGGTTAATGACCTATAATCATATAATATTCCGCTAAGGTATTTGATTGTTTTATTCTAATCAGTACACAATTATTAAAAAACATATATTTTTATTAGGCCTTGTACATCTAATATGAGTGCAGGTTCACCAATTGGCTAGCTTATTTCTCACCACAAATGTGTTTAGAAACTGCTACAGTGAGATGTGATACGACTAAGATTTTAGACATTCATTGCTTACCTTGGTGGTGAAACCAAAAGTGATAGTAAACACACCACGTTCATTCTTGCAAGTCTCTTACCTATTGTAATAAACATATCTGCCTTAGCTCACTTTTGAACTTTCTCCTGTCTGTTTCTGTCATCTAATATACAGGATAACTTACCAGCCACTGTAGTAGTTAGCTAGCTAGTAGCATAGCCATCAGGTGAAAACCCTAGTCTGACTTCTAAGTGTGACGTCATCACTTCTAGACCTGACCTGACTGATTGTCCTCTACTTTGTATGTTGAGCTTATATTTGTGCATACGCGCGCCACCATCTTGTTTGTTGTTGCAGTCCCTCTAGACCCCACTAGAGGGGCTAAATCTTTCATTTATTCGAGTGGGAAAATGAATCACTTATAAACGGCATTTAAAAAATAACTAGTTGACTGATCAATTACAAAATCTACATGCACACTGCACAGCTCTAGGACGCATATGCTGCCACTGGAATGGAATCGATATTGTGAATGCTGTGGGTGATGATGAGGCGCCAAAAAAACAAAGTAAGAAGGAGAAGAAAAAATATGAGTTGCCTCGACGCATTCACATAATCATCATAATAATCATAATCATCATTATAATGATCATCACCATCATTGTCATAATCACCACCAATATCAAAATCACCATAATAATTATAGCCACCACTACTATCATAATCACTATTATAACAATTATCACTATTATCATAACCCCGAAAATCACCATACCTCATTGTCACCATCATTTTCATCATAATAACCCTAATCCTCATTACCATCAACATCACTAAAATTATCATCACCATCGTCACATCTTCATAATCATCATCACGTAATAATCATCACAATAATTATCATCACCGTCATCATAATCAACACCATAATCATCATCACCACCACCATCATTTGCGTCATCATCGCCATTAATGCTATCATCACCATTATTCTCTTCATGGTCACTAATCTCAGTTAATAACATGTTTTAGGATTTTTCTGCGAGCTTCTTCTTGCACTTATCTCCTCATGAAAAACAATGAGCAATAATGTCAGTCATTTTCTGATCCAAGCATTTTTACATTTTATTCTATTAATATTTCATCCAAAGTTCAGTCGTTTCTGCTTCGATAGGCAATAAAATCACTGAAGAATATAACGCTTTGAGACATACAATATGATCCTCTATGGTGTGTCCCTCTCTCGATCAGTCTCTGTCTCTTCTCTTCCTCTCCCTCTTCTCTTTCACTCTCACAAGCCATTTTTATAATTCCAAGTGCACAAAATCTATTAGGCACTATAACTGTCCTCTCACTCCAGCTCAAGTCTGTCATAAATTTCTACCTCACACTGACGCAGATATGGAGTCTAAACAAACATCAAATTTTCTATTCTCGTTTCATCTTTGGAGATGGAGAGGTATTTTATGTGTTGAAATCTCAAAGCTTTGAATTATTAACATGCATCATTAGATCGCGTTGTGTTCTCTTTGTTCTGTTCAGAGTGAGACCATGGCACCGATAGTACAGTTAGTTACTGTGTAGCATCAAAGACAGATGCAGACTTAAGAGAGTCATCGCCGAGAGCCAAGCAACTGCCAAACCATGCTGTCACAGGCTACTGCACTTTGGCTGCCATCTCCTTGGCTGCAGGATGCTCACACAGACATTTGGGTTTTATCATTACTGTAAAGATTTTCCCTGAGGTGTATTGGAATGACTCCTATAACATGTTCTGAATGGTTGTGTTTAGTCTGTCTGTGCTTTGTCACTCATCAATGTAATTTCCCCATCACTCTCCTGCTCTATCACTGGCTCATTGACCTGCTCTCATTTTCTTAAGTTAATCAATTCAAAGAGGCTTTATTGACATGGAAAATATGTCATTGTCAAAGCAAGTGGAAAATAGGAAAAATCGATTCAAATAACCAAAGTGTAAATCTCTTTCTCTGTTCATGTAGGTGTCTGGTCGTTCTCTGTCTCTGAGCTGGCAGCACCTGGGGTGGAGGTTGGCCGCCTTACTGCCACAGATGCTGATCTAGGAGAGAATGCCATGCTGGAATATACCATTCTGGATGGAGAAGAGGGAGACATGTTTAATGTCACCAGTAGAGACCAGGAGGCTGTCATTGTATTAAACAAGGTGAAACGTTAATATAGAGGAAACCAGATTTATAGCTCTTACTCAGAATAAAAAAGACGTCCACAAGGGTCTAAAATTAAAGGGCTAAACTTAGCTTTGGTTCCCCAAGGCACTATTACCAGGAAGTTAATTCAGTGACAACTGTAGAAAACAGACAGCGTTGCCTGCAGAGATTTCCAACAGCCATAATCAGGCCTGACAATGGGATGTTTTGAATAAAGAAACCTTTAATTAAACATTTTTTCCTCAATGATTTTGCTTGGAAACCTCTTGTGTAACTGTAGGAAATGTTGCAAACTTAATGAACATAAACCTTCTTCACCTTGGTTGGCGTTGAAATAGAAAATAGACAAGGAATCCGAATACCCTGAAATGAATGCACAACTAATTGAAAAATGAAAGATTCCAGCAGGCATTTGAATTAAATTCACCTTGTGGGAAATATGCTGTGAGTCTGTGCTTTCCTCAGAGTGGTGTCAAGTACAAGAGCCGTCACATGCTACATTTAACAAAGCGTGTTAGAAGGTTAGCACTTAGATAGAACGAGGGAACAGCAAGTGAATAATAACGATAATAATGGATTGAAAGTAGGAAAAGGGCATGATGAAAATAAAGTGTTTGAGAGAAAGAGAGGAAGCAAAGGACATAGAGAAAAGAAACAAAAATGGTCCTAGAAAAAGAAGGTTAAACATTGGCTGTTTCTCTCCTTAGTTGCTAGACTATGAAAGGCGCAGCTCCTACTCCTTCTCTGTTGAAGTTGTAAATCCAGTGCTAGATGCACGGTTCCTACGAAAGGGTCCGTTTAAGGACCGTGCAACAGTGCGGGTTATGGTCCTCAACGCTGATGAGCCCCCTCGCTTCTCCCGGTCTCGCTACCGTCTGGACGTGTCTGAGAACTGCCCTCCTGTCTGCAGTGTTGGACGGGTCTCCGCTGTGGACCCAGACACTGGTCAAAGTAGTAACATCCGGTAGGAGTCAGACAAAGGCCTATGACAAAGCACCACCACCATCAGTCAGTCACTCAGTCATGTTTTCTTTTCTGATACTATTCTTTCACTGTCCCCTGCGCCGCTCCCCCAGGTACTCCATCGATCCCCAGTCGGACCCTGAGGCTTTATTCCGCATTGCTTCTGACAGCGGCCTTATCACCACGGTGATGGAGTTGGACCGTGAGCGAGAGCAGTGGCACAATATCACCGTCATGGCTACACAGAGAGGTGAGACTCCCTCTCTGCTCCAGCTGCCCCCAGGCACTACACACATTCTGACAGAGTACAGGCCTCTTTTTCCTCATATCACTCAATTTAGCCCTGGAGTACTAGGAAATTCAGTGATAAAGGTGAAGTTAAACTCAGTAGGCATTCTTTCCTTTTTTATTTTATTTTTTCCCCCTGCAGACAACCCCAACCTTGTGACCAGGGTTGTGGTTGCCATAGAGACACTGGACCAGAATGATAATGCACCAGAGTTGGACAGGCAGTACACCACATCAATATGTGACTCCAGTACTCCTGGACAGGTCAGTGCTGCTGCTAATATCCGGTCATCTAAGTAACTCTGCCACGGCACTTAATCAGTCTATGCTTCATTATCTGTCTACTCGTAATTTCTAACCAACTTTATAGTGGAAACAATAAAAAATTCAGAGCAGAGACATTATTCAGAATGAGTTGGTTTGATTGAGTGTTTTTGGAGCTGCACATTTTCTTATTATATTGTAGTCAGTGGAAGGTAATGAAAACCAATTATCTCTATCCTAGCTACATATTGAATATATACAGTTTAGGGAATCGATTACAAGCAAGGACAAAATTAAAAGACACCATCATAAAAAGCAGGTGATCTACCCCTTTAAGGATCAAAGGAATGGTAGTAGAGTGGTAAAACTACAGCCATTCCAGTCTCAGGTAATGCCAAACAAACTCAACCAAGGTCAAGGCATGTCAGACAAATGTCAGCTTTCCAATTCATTGATTGTTTCCCTTGCATGCCGTTTGCTAGTTCCTTTTATTCTGATGCTCTTGGTTGACGTCATTTTGGCTCACTCCTTGTGACTGCAAGGTCCAATAGAAGATGTTGTCTCCGCGGTGTCTCCCAGGTTGTTCAGGTTGTTCGGGCGGTGGATAAGGACCAGGGGGGACAGGATGCGCCTGTCCACTTCAGCCTCCCTCCCGTATCCAGCTCGGCTCTCAACCTCACCATCCGGGGAAGTGGAGGTGCCTTTAGCAGTGTTCAGCCTCTCTCTCAAACTGTCACACTCCTCAACTCACTTCCCTGCGCTTGTCAAATCAGAAATACTGAAACTGGATTATTAATGACGACACGCATGACTTCTGACAAGCTTAATCACAGTGAACCTGCTTCTCACAGTAACTATGTATTTCACAAGCCTTTTGAACTTAATATTTTTTTCTTTTCTGACTTGCATAAAGTGTCTAGGGAAAGTATACACACCCCTGGCAGAGTCTTCACATTATGGAGCTGTGAAATCAAACCCTTTAAAAAATGTAACTTAATTTTCTCTCTACAAATGTAAGGTTCCTTATAATAAACACCTCCAAGAGGATGAACATTTATACAGCTTAGAACTCTGGCAATGTTTGCAAGTTCCAGATACCCCCTCAACATGTTTCTATGAGTGTTGAGTGTTCCTGACTAGTCGAGCCTCTATCTTAACTGAGCAATGTATTTTTGTAAGAGGTGTGCAGGGTTTGAAAAATGAATATGATTCACTGTGGTCAAGGGTCTCCAACTGTGCTTTCACCAAGTGCTAACTTGGGTTAGGCAAACAATACTTCTTATTTATTCATGTGTAGGAATTTCTAAATGTTTTCATTCACTTTGAAATGTAGCAAAGGTTACGTGGATAGGGACAATGTATTCCAATTCCTTTTTAAATTACAGTTAAATGTGAAAGGGACAATTCAACTAAAGACAGGCTTTCATGCACCAGTGGACAGACGACTGACCTGAATCATTATCATATGTAAATCCCAGGTGCCACAGCGAGCCTGGTTCTCCAGTCAGCCCTGCAGCCCCTTCCAGGCTTCTCGTCCTCGCTTCTCACACTGTACGTGCCCATCGTGCTGCGGGATGGGGCGTCTGGCCTCACCAACACGGGGACCGTCACAGTGACCGTGTGTCCATGTGTGAGAGGGGGCATGCGAGCCGAAGAGAGGGGGAGACAGCGAGACCGGAGCTGGGAGAGACAGCTGGTGTGTCTGCCCCTTCCCTCCACCTCTCCATCCCTGATCTTCAGTCTGGTCACCCTGCTAGGCCTGCTGGCCTTCGTCACCACACTGCTAGGTAACAACGGACCACCACCTTCTGACCACCTGTCTTCGTCAATCTTTGTATTTCTGTCTTTATTTTGGCTCTGTACGCACAAAGGATATAAAATGAAAAACATAGAAGTCCTTTAAGTGTAGATTTTCAACTTTAATCTATAGGTTTTCAGAAAACTGTGAATTACAACCATTTTTATGTACAGTTTTGGTTAAAAATTTGCATACCCCTGGAGAATTGATAATAGATGTACCATGAGTACATCTATGGCTGAGCTGGCAAAACATTTGATGTCTCATGGGATTCATATTCAACTGTAGTTCACAACAGAATGGCACAATCACAACACAAACATGGAAACAAAGAAAATAATGGTATGACCCCTGTTCAAAAGTCTGCTTACCATCAGTTCTCAATTCGGTGTATTGCCCCCTTTAGCATCAATGACAGTGTGCAGATGTTTGTGATAGTTGTCTATGAGGCTCCGAATTCTTGCAGGTGGTATAGCTGCTAATTCGGCTTGGCAAAATGCCTCCAGGTCATGCAAAGTCTTGGGTCATCTTGCATGAACTGCATGTTTGAGATCTCCTCAGAGTGGCTAGCTGATATTAAGGCCAGGAGACTGTGATGGCCACTCCAGAACTTTCACTTTTTTCTGCTGTAACAACTGGAGAGTCAACTTGGCCTTGTGCTTTTTGGTCATTGTATTGCTGGAAGGTCCAAGAGCATCCCATGCACAGCTTTCATGCAGAACACTGCAAATTGTCTTCAGTATTATCCGATAACATGCTGCATTCATCTTGTCATCAATTTTCACAAATTTCCCTATGCCTTTAGAGCTCACACACCCCTAAAACATCAGTGAGCCACCACCATGCTTCACAGTGGGGATGGTATTCTTTTCACTGTAGGCCTTGTTGACCCCTCTCCAAACATTTTGCTTATGGTTGTAGTGACCATAAAGCTCTAGTTTGGTCTCGTCATTCCAAATTACAGTGTGCCAGAAGCTTTGAGGCTTGTCAAGGTGTTGTAGGACATATTGTAACCAGCTTTTTTGTATGCTTCTTTCTGGCAACTTGACCATGCAGCACATTTTATTTCAAGTATAGTCGTATTGTGCTCCTTGAAACAACCACCCCATCTTTTCCAGAGCAGCCTGTATGTCTCCTGAGGTTACCTGTGTTTTCCTTTGTATCCAGAACAATTATTCTGGCAGTTTTGGATGACATCTTTCTTGGTCTACCTGACCGTGGCAATTGGGAAATTAAACTCTGAATGCCATTTTAACCTGTGTGTGTCACCTTGTGTGTCTGTAACAAGGCCAAACATTCAAGGATATGTAAACTTTTGATCAGGGGCATTTTGGTCATTTCTGTTATCAATATGGTTTACAAAGGAGCCAATCAACTGTGTGATGATTAATGATTTCTTATGATCACTATCCACATAACTGTCATATTGTCAAAATCAATGCCGTAATCTCACAATTTCTGCTAGGGTATGAAAACGTATGAGCATAACTGTATAGGCTCAAACAAACGTAATCTAGAATAAATTGTGAATTTTAATACTTTGTTGCAAATCCTTTGCAGTCAATGACTGCCTGAGGCCTGGACCCATAGTCATCACCTGCTGGGTTTCTTCCCTGGTGATGCTCTGCCAGGCCTTTACTGCAACTGTCTTCAGTTCCTGCTTGTTTATGGGGCATTTTGCCTTAAAAATGCTAATGAAATGCACGCTCAATTGGATTCAGGTCAGGTGATTGTCTTGGCTATTAAAGAACATTCCACTTCTGTGCCTTAAAAAAAATGTGGTTTTTTTCACAATATGCTTTGGGTCTGCACTGTGAAGTGCTCTCCAATGGGTTTTGCCCTAGACACTGCTTTAGTCAGCAGTGACATCAATAAACACAAGGGAACCAGTTATATTGGCAGCAAGACATGCTCATGCCATAACACTACCACCACCATGCTTCACAAATGTAGTGTTTACCACAATTATGCTTCGGATCATGAGTAGTTCCTTCCCATCATTCTGGTACAAGTTGATCTTTGTCTCATCTGTCCAGAGGATGTTGTTCCAACTGTAGAGTGTTTGTGTTATTTTTTTTCTCTGTATCTACTTTGGCAAAGTCTTGTCTTGATTGTTGACTTTGACACAGAAATAACTGTCCTGGAGGGTATTCTTGATCTTGTCATGAAGGGGCTTTTCTTCATGAAAAAGTTTGATGGTTACCAAAATTGATGGTTACCAGCAATAGATTCTGAATGTGAATGCCCCATCAATTCTAGAACTTTTATCTGCTTACTTGTTAAATAACTAATGAAAAAATTGCCCACATCTGGCCATGGAACAGCTGAGCAGCCAATTATATTTGGCCCAATTAAAAGGGGGTGGCACATATAAAAAGTGGTGTAATTCCTACAAAGGTCCCCTCAATTTGGATGTAAATACCCTCAAATGTTACCCCAAAACTCTGCATTTTGAGCTTATATTCATCCTTTATTTTAAATTCAATATGCTGTGGTTGGCATGACTGTAATTTTCAGTCTATTAAATATTTGGTACAATGATGCTCAAAAGTTTGTGAATATTTTAGAATTTTCTATATTTCTGCATAAATATGATGTCAAATATGAGACAAAGATGAGACAAAAGTATTATACTTGGTCATTTATTTATTGAGGACAATGATTACATTACATTATTACATATCTGTAAGTATCAAATGTATGTGAACCTCAAGGATAAGCAGTAAATTTGAAGATGAAAATAGCGTCAGGTTTTCTCAATCAATGGAATGACAATCAGGTGTGAGTGGACACCCTGTTTAATTTAAAGAACGTCTGATCAAAGTCTGATCTTTACAACACGTGTTTGTGGAAGTGTACTATGGTATGAACAAATTAGAGTTCTGAGGTTCTCAGAAAAAGTATTGTTGTTGCTCATCGAGCAGAAAAAGGTTACACAACCATCTCTGAAGAGTTTGAACTCCACCAATCCACCATCAGATAATGCACAAATGGAGATCATTGAAGACCAATGATGCATTATGTTTGGCCAAAGGAAAACACTGCATTTCAGCATGAAAACCTTATTACATCTTTGAAATACTGTGTTGGTGCTTTCATAGTTTGGGCTTGTTTTGCTCTGTCAGTACGGCTTGTTATCATTGATGGAACAATGAATTCTAAATTCTACCAGCAAATTCTAAAGGGAAAATGTCATGACATCTGTATGTGACCTGAATCTAAGAGGAGAGGGTCTTGCAGCAAGACAACAAGCCTAAACACACAAGTTGTTCTACCAAAGAGTGGTTATAGAAGAATAAACTAGATGTTGAAGCTGTTCTGTATGGAGGAAAATTCCTGGGCTGAAATTCCTCCAAGCTGATGTGATCAGCAGTTACCTGAAATGTTTATTTGCAGTTATTGCTGCACAAAGGAGTCACAAGCTGAAAGCAAAGGTTAATGTATTTTACCACTCACAGATATGTAGTAATGGATCATTTTCCACAATGAATACCAATATTATCAATTATTAAAAAAAAATCTAATTTGTTTAATTGGCTTATCTTTATCTACTTTTAGGACTTGTATTAAAATCTGATGATGTCATATTTTTGCATAATTATAGAAAATTCTATAGGGTTCACAAACCTTCAAGCACCACTACTATATATGTTATTTGTCTGTCAATTTGTCTGTCTATTTTATATTTATTTATCCTTCATACCTATTTCTCTGCTGTCTGTCTCTTGTGTTTTTCTGTATGTCGATTTGCCTACCTGTCTGTGAGTTTTTCCAATTGTCAGTCTGTGTTTGTCTGCCTAATTATCTGTCTGTCTATTTGTTTGTTTGACAGTTTATCTATTTGCCTGTGTGCATCTATTTCCCATCTGTCTGTTCATATCATGTGAAATGGACTGCAGAGTGTGAGCAGTGTTTACCATGCAGTGATTCTCCCCCCCAGTGGTGTGTGCCCTGTCTCTGTCGCTGCGCCATCAGAAGCGAGACTACCACTCCCCATTGGAGGAGGATGACGTGAGGGAGAACATCATCACCTACGATGACGAAGGGGGAGGGGAGGCCGACACGGCAGCTTTTGACATCACCGCTCTCCAGAGCATGCACAGAGTCCAGCGCATGCAGAACACTGGGAACATGTGAGTTGTGACACGATTCATGTGTGTTCATTCATGTGTGTGTGTGTGTTCCGCTGCCTTATGCTCATCTTCCATCCAGATGGTACACCCAGCAGAGTCAGGGCCAGACGTACAGCTGGAGCCGTACCCCTCCTTCCGCTGTGGACCAACGGTGTCCTGGCTCGGCCCCCGTCTACGGGCGTCTCTGCTACAGCTTCCACATGCTGCCTGGACTCCTTAGAGACTGCAGTCAGGAGCCCACCTCCTACCAGTCCAGCTTGCAGCTGGCAAAGCTGATGGGAATCTATGAGCTACCTGCCAATCAGGTAGGGAATAATTCTCCAGGCATCCAGAACCAGGAGCCCTTTGATCGGCTGAAGCCTGGAGCATTTCATATCAACCCCTCTGAGCCTTGCTGCATCAGTAGAGATGCACAAGAGAGTGAGCCGTCTGTAGATCGCCGACCTGCGGAGAGCGAGGGAGGCGGGGGGAATGACTCTGACACCCGGCAGCAGCTGCAGTCCCCAGACCAGGAAGCAATCAGGGTTAGTTGTTAACCTGAATATAAAATGGCTGTGATAATGTTAGCAACCTCAATGATTCTGGTCAACCTCTCTTCTTCAACAGGTTTTATTGCTTCACATTAAATGTATTTCTTCCACAGGCCCAGCCTGAATCTGTACTGACAGACGAAGCACTGGTTCGAAACGATTCGGTCCCGAATGGCTTGTCGTCCCAGGGTGTGAGCAGCATGTCTTCATCAGAGCAGCAGAACCAACCGGATCCCTCTGAGGACAGCACCACCGGGGCTTCCAGCTCTGTCGTACACAACACAGACACTGATTCCTCTACTCTACCCAGCTCAGAGGAGAATGAAAACACTGCTGGTGTTAGCAAGAATATCAATTCCAACCACACCAAACCGATGCAGGACTCAGAATACAGCATTGTAGGTTCAGTAAATCAGGGCGGCGGAAAAATACCGGGGACTGGGACTACTTTGTATCCTGGCAGTGCTGAGTTCCTAAACGTGTATGCGCTGGGTTTAAGGGACCTGACCCCACAGCTACTGCCCTTCTCTGGAGGCATGCTGGGATACAGTGGTTGGGGCTGTGGGAGGGGATTGTTGGACAGGGCAGGGGGTGGGGCCACGTGTAACTCCTCCCTGCCCGTGAGGATGGAACAGTTCCTGAAGCACCGTTTGGATCAGGTGAACTTTGACCTATCTCAGCCACCATATGACTCACTGCAGACCTACGAATTCGAAGGAGGTGACTCCCGCGCCGGGTCACTGAGCTCATTGGAGAGCGAGGGGGAGAGGGAGGAGGAGCCAGACAGGGGTGCGGTCGACGAGTTGGACCCGAAGTTCCACAGACTGGTGAAGATAATCGAAGAGAGAGAGCAAGAGGAATCTGAAAGCTCAGTGCAGGAAGAGACAGCGTCAGCAGGAGGGAGCCACCATACTGATGTCAACAAGACGAGCAAAACAGAGAGCGCAATGGATGAAGAGAAAAAGGTCTCAAGGTGGGACTTTTAGAGAACCTGCGAATTGAAGTGACAGGAGTCTGGAGATGAGAGAACCCTGCAACTGATGCAATTTAAAAGCAATACGGGGGCGTGACGCACATCTACAGAGGAAAAGTGATGTTGTCTACGGTTCAATGGCAAAACCCACCGCTTGTTGGCTATGTACAGCCAAGACGTGACAGAGAACCCATGCAGCACAAAAACTCACCCCTTCTGTGTTTATAGAGAGCTCAAAACCTCAAATCTGTCACTTTCCGAATTCCCTGTAACTGAGATGAATAATGCACTTAGGCTTTCTAAGCGAAAGTTATGAAAAATTCACTTTCTGAAATATTGATTTCCAGCCCTAAAAGCTGCATTGTGGGGAAAATAGGCCTCATGAAAAATGAAAGGGAATTGTGATATTTAATATTGATAGTTTAATAGGGGCACTCTCACTCACATTATGGTTCCCAAATGCAACATTTAGCTGAGGATAACAGACCTGAACCAATTCTGAAAAGCACACAGGCATTTGCATACACAATGACACCCTCTCAAAGGGCTAATGTTTGGAGAAGTTAACAATCTACTCATAATGCTCAGTCAAATGGAACCTACTCTAATGGAAACTCTCACTAAACACTTTAATATACAGATGTTGTTACACCACAGTCAAGAGAGGTATGGCCAGCGTACTGTTGTGTGCTCTTGCTCCAGACACCCAGCTATGTATTTGTCTAACTCCCAGTAATTATAATCAAGGCTGTAAACTCTATAAAACACTATGCAATTTGCACTCAGACCAGATATAAAACAACCTCGAAGCAAGAAGCTTTGGACAGAGATGAATACCTTTCCCACTGTGGCGACATGATTCCGATGTGCATATTGTAAATATCAACTGCTGCAATGTGGTGAAGACTCAGTGGAGAATTTCACACGAGCCATGTGAATTGTCACTTTATGAGAAACACATTCATTTACACAGTGAATAAGAACAATCACATCCCTTATTTGTAGTGATTAAATGGTTGGTGTTGAAGACGTCGTCTGTTGTGGCGCCTTATTTCCCTCAGGGTGGTTTCCTCAGATAGTTCTGCTATAATCAGGATGGCCAATATAAACCTCTTCATTGATTTTAGGGCTGGTATCTTAATAATGCAGTAGTGATGTTCTACACAGATTCACTTTGCATTCCTTCCTATTGCACAATCTAGCCTTTCTTTCTAAACCCAAGATGGAATTGGAAAAGCATATGCACACAATCGTACCTTTGACTAGACTATGAATAATTTAACTAGAAAATGATTAATATGACCAATAAAATAAATATTTTTCCTGCAGAAGATCTTATGAGATATGAAATGTGTAAGCCCTGCATGGCTCATTACTTCACCACAGTGAAAACCTATTGTGTTTCGAATGAGCTATTAGAATGATAACAATGTTGTTTTGGAATACTATGTGATGACTACATTTAGCTGAGACCACAGACCTTGGATAAACTCTTTGCAAACCAAGGGAAATTAAATCTTAATCAACCAGCCATCTTAATGGGAATTCAATTTGCAATTGATCAATTTGGCAAACAATCTTTAGCTCTTTGGGGAGACAAATGAGCAGTAGAGATTATTCTGGGTCTTACAATAACAGATAATCCTATGAAAAAGATTGAATGAAAACTGCAAATGAATAGTCTGAGGCTGAATAATAGAATGGTTCTGTTAAGAAATATAGTATGGATGAGTTGATAGCAAACATTTTACTGATGAGGAAAATGATTACCATACATATTTTGTTGCAATGCAATACTTAAAGGATTAGAAGAAAATACAAAATTTGACATTTGTAAAACAAAATATGTTCATATTCCCTTCTCTATATTAAATATAACTGAATCTGTAATGGAAAAAAGACAAGAGGTGCCTCACATGTTATTCCATACAGGGAGTATAAAATATATTGCACAGCTTTAACCACTGAAACCACTGTCATTTATACACCTAAAAAGTCATTAAAATAAGCCTTTGTACATCTTATCATACAATGACCTGCAATCTACAGCAACACTGAAAACATTGACGTGCTGAGGTATCAAGTTCTAAAATTCTGTATAAATCATGTTTACGGCAGAACAACACTGCCACCAGATGGCATGCCTATGAATTGCAAGAAAAACAAACATCTTTAGTTCTTTCCCACGGGTTCACTTTGCAGAACAGGAAAACTGGAGAAGCTCTTCATTCACTAATTTCATAGTCACTCCTTTTTTAACCAGAACACAGTGCACACCTGAGAAAGGAACCAGAGTTTAGATGGCAAGATAAAGGTACTTGTTTTGGAATATACTTTTGGTTGTTAAAGATGTCAAGTTACTATAAATCAAAATAGCTGTCATGACTCCAGAATCATTTTTAATTGCTAATTACATGTACATGAAGTTAAACCTCCAGAGTGTGTAATTATTTTCCAAGCCTCTACTGTACACCAATTACAGTTCAGATTTTATTAAGGTATTTGTTTTTAGTTGATAAGCCAACTTTATGGATATGTACCTAGTTTACTGACATCTGCAATGTTCCTGTGTTCATCATCAAAGAACATCATCTCACTAAACTTCAAACCACTGTCCGCGTGGAGTCTGCAATAACACAATGACAGTTAGATACAATAGTCCAATGCTAAGATGAAAATATATAATGACCATAAAGCATCAGTAACTGTAGGATCTAAGTTGACACATACTTTTTGAAGTGAGAAACTTTTGACCCAGGATATATTTCCTTGAATGAAATGTACTGGTTCAGATTAAAGAGGGATAACAGCTGATTGGCTCCGTCAACTTCTCCTGTGCTGAGGATATGGAAAAGTTAAATGATTTATAATGGCATTTCACTTCAAACAATCATCAACCTAAAAGGCTAAAACATACATGGTCAATATAACATCTACGGTAATAGCATGCAATTGACATCTCTGTTAACGAACCGTGATGCCACTCCAATCTGCATCCCCTGGCCATGTACTGATGTCAGTACATCCACTGTTTCAGGGTAGAGTTTAATTGTTTGCCCTTCTGCATCCACTACCATTCCCCTGTAGAGATAACATGTATTGTGTTCAACAGTTTGAAGAGGAGAAGTTTGAGAGTAAGACATAGCCTAAAGTTTAAAGTCATCACTTCCTTATTCATCCAATTATTTTCACGATTTTATCTTTTACAATGAAACTTACGATTTGTCTTTGTGAAATGGTGGGTCCACATGGGTATCTACCCAGAATGGCCAAAGAGTATAATCTGAAATCGAGACATAAAAAGTAGTTATGTTGCATGTCATACACTCTAAAACACAACAGAAACTGTATTTCCATTACCTACAACAGACTGTGTCTTCTATGGAGGACCGAGTCTGCCAAAATAAGAAATAAATAAATAAATAAATATATGCATCAATAAAAATATTTATACATAAAAATGTACATAAAAATAGAAAAATAGAAAATTATACATTTATTAATCAATATTATTTCCCTATTTATTTATTTCCGTGATCATTTATTTCAGTTTTTATACATTTTTATATTAATTTATTTCCATATTCTTTTATTTCTGTATTTATTTATTTCTGTATATATTTATTTCTGTATTTCCAGATCCTTAAGCTAATGA
>JACXGM010023482.1:0-16179 GCA_016801145.1 Umbra pygmaea
CCTAGGGGGCTCTGGTACCAAGTACACTTATGAGCATCCCTATGTTCGAACATGGTGTTCGTTATAGACAATCCATGACTAGCACAGAAGTCCAACAACGAACATCCACTCGGGTTCAGATCAGGGAGGCTGTTCTTCCCAATCACGCCTCTCCATGTGTCTCCATCATTGCCCACGTGTGCGTTGAAGTCCCCCAGCAGAACTATGGAATCCCCAACTGGAGCCCCATACAGGACTCCATTCAAGGTCTCCAAGAAGGCAGAATACTCTGAACTCCTGTTTGGTGCATATGCACAAACAACAGTCAGAGTTTTCCCCCCAGCAACCCGCAGGCGCAGGGAGGCGACCCTCTCGTCCACCGGGATAAACTCCATCGTAGCAGCGCACAGCCGGGGGCTTGTGAGTATCCCCACACCCGCCCGGCGCCTCACACCCTGGGCAACTCCGGAGAAGAAAAGAGTCCAACCCCAATCCAGGAGAATGGTTCCAAAACCGAGACTGTGCGTAGAGGTAAGCCCCACCAGATCTAATTGGTAGCGCTCCACCTCCCGCACCAGTTCCGGCTCCTTCCCCCCCAGAGAGGTGACGTTCCACGTCCCCAGAGCCAGCCTCTGCCGCCCAGGTCTGGTCCGTCGAGGCCCCTGACCTTCACTGCCACCCATTTGGGAAAGATAATATCTTTCTTAATTCAAATAAAGCCTTGTTTGTTTTAAAATTGTTTTAAGAAAACAAAGAAATATCATAGACTGCAGTACTACTGTATATATCCTACATATGCATTCTCCGATCAACTGTAATTCAATAAAGGAACAGGTGTGTAGCCTACTCTATTCTCCAGAATGCATTCCTGAATCCTTTGTAGCTATTTATACAGTATATTAAACAACATTGGGTTTTTGAGTTGTCATATTAACTCTGGAAACGGTTCCTCAAAACAGCTTCCGAGTATACGTCACAAAATAAGTTCTTTTTTTACACAGAAATCCTCACAGTGCAAATGGGGTAGTGGTTAAGATCGGATGCAGCTTCTGTAGCTATTGTACTTTTTTTTCTGTTTACTTGTGAGTTTGAATCCCTGTGACCTTGTGAGAGCATATACTTTTTTTCTCAGTCTGTTAACATAATTTATGTTTGCGAATAATCAAAGCACCTTTTTTATTTGTCATTAAGGTGGGTTGAATTTTCTCCCGCTTCCGGGCATTCCCGGGGATTGTTATACTGTACGTCACAAACAGGGCCGGCGGACCCATTAGGCACCTACAGAGACTCAATGGACTCACCACCTGAGCACGAGTTGTCTTAGACCAGGCTGTGCATGCTTTTGCTTCCAGGAAGGCCATGCAAGTGAGTCAACTTGTGAATAAATTACACACACTTTCTGTCACTCATCTGTATGATATTAGCATTATAAACAGATTTACTTTCAGATTTTCAGTTGAAAAAAAAATTGCTCTCATGCTTCATTGCAATAATCATTGTTAATTCATTGCATAGGTAGTGTCCATGTTCATGTTTTGAAAGCAAAAACATTGAGCTTTTCCCTTTTCTTTTCCAGCTTCGATGTAGGACTACTGATTTATGTAACTTTCAGTTGTAGCTCAAGCAAGTTTAGTAAAGTCATTTTTAATAAGAAACTCAAGTTCACCATTCAATGTTGTTGCGAACTCTTAGCTGACGTCGGCCGCCACCACTGTGTACCTGTTACCATAGTTATGCATCTGCCTGAGGCATGTGATTGGTGAAAAGCCAGGTTCACTGGAAAGAGATTTATATTTATTATGAGATATAATTCATATTCTCAGCATCACCAATGTTATATAAAAAACTCCCGTTGGCAAAAAGACAAAATGCAACACAAATAGCCCACTGCATGTCCATGTTGAGCCATGTGAATGATGTTAGGGCTGGGAATATTGTTCAGGTAAATTATAGGTTACCGGTATGCAAAAAACGGTGGTAGAATAATATAAAAAAAAACAGCAGGACTTTTTTCAGTTGGCATTGTAACTTTAGTAGCTAATATAAATAAAAAACACCCTGTAAAGACAGTGATGCAGTGATCCCTTGATTCAGCCACGCGCACACACGCTATTGGGCTAAAATACATCTTTAAATATATACAGTATACATTTGTAAGCATTGTGTAAAACCATATTTAATTTTTATTATTTTATTTACCTCCACATGTAGACGCATAGCCACGGGAACATATTTTAGCGCTGTGACGAATAACAGAGGATTCCCTTGTGACGTTCCCCGGGAAAGCCATGAAGAACAAAGTCACTTACCTGACGTGTATTGCACGAGACGAGAGATGTACTGTAGTTTAAGCAATGAGTTTAAGTGATCTCTGGTGACGTTTTTAAAGGAGTCAATAATGTTCTAAAAAAAAAAGTTCTATTTTGAAGGAGCGGCTATCAGAGGTTACAGTATACCTTATTAAAAGCATTGTTTGTTACTCATTTTTGTCCCCGCAAAGTGTATATTGCCTACAGTAGAGTATGTTATGATTGAGGCAAAGAAAAGACTTGCGTTCTCATGCATGAAAAGGTATTTTAAATATAAAATACAGTAGGCAGTTTAGATGAGGAATTTATATTGGAAGACAATAGTTTAATGACTAAACCGCCATAAATAAAACATTTAACTTCAGAACAACATTGTTTTATTGAAAAACAAATATTGTATATCTTTGAGGATCTCGGTGAGCTCATGCAGTATGCAGACTTATAAACACAATGTAATTAAATCTGTCTCATGCAAGGAAAATACATGATTTCCAGGGCAAATGCATGTTCTATTTTTGAACCTGCACTACAGTATGTAACAAAAAATAATACAAAAGCTATTTTTTAGGACTAGCTAACATTAGGAATATTGGATTATTACAATAGACTGCGATCATTTAATTTTAACAGGATACTTCATTTGGCCGTAAAATTTCGAAAAGCTCTAGTCATGCTGGTGCAGTACCCCAAAAACCCCTTTGACGGTGCTATGGTGGTTCGCTCTTGCAACCGTTTGGTCTAGTTTTGGCATAAGGCTCTACAAAGTGAGCTTGTTAACAAAGAATGGATCATATGTAAAAATACTAACAGGCTCTATTATTTATATTAAGGAATAATAAGAAATTCATTTTACAATATTACAATATCACTGTCTCTTTTGAAAGAATGAACACCTAAACAGGGTTGTACCAGGGTTTGAACCCACTATATCCATCATTACAACTCTGGAACACGTAGAACTGTATCTTGCACCCAGCGCAATTTAATTTGTACACCGACGCATGTATCATTCCTATCTTGCACCCGACGCACAGTGGACTTTTTCCTCTACAGATGCATGTTGGTAAATTAGGGAATGAACTTGTGCTCCCGGGGTCGGTTCAGCAAAAAAGAGGAGGTGTGTTCCAGTGCAAACGTTCCCTGGTGTTATTTTGCAGTGTAAGAAAACAGTTCTGCCACAGACCAGGAATAACCTAGTCTAAAGTCAGTAGCGTGTTATTCAGATGCTATTTTAAGGGCGCATGCTTGGCCACAATGTAGTGTGTGCACAACGCGTACACACACTTTGCTTCTCTCATCTACACAAACAGAGCAGTTCACATTTTTGAAAACCAAACTGTGGAACCAGTTTTCCTGCTAGTGTGAATGTCACTTCCTGTTTTGTTAGCCTGTGTTGCTGCTTGCTGTTAGCTGCTTGGCAAATTGCCAAGGTCTTAAACGTTTATCTATATTTTATCATATATGCTAAACTCTCTTTTTACGAGTCTACCAAAGTACTAGTTTACTGTTCACCTCACTTTTCTTTCATCGTTTTCACCTCGGGACGCTTTTTTGGAGTTATGGAGTTTTTACCCTGGAAAGCTACCTCGGAGATTCTGCCTCGAAAAGGAGTGTCTACCCCAGGATGCTATTGGACAAAAGCAGAGTCTCTCAACTACTACGACCAGTCGAAAGCTGAGTAGCATGTCGTATTGTAGTTGCTGTTCTCTCCTTCTTACTAACATAGCTAAGTTAGAGGCACGGCTGCAGACGCAGTTGCCAGGAAAGTAATATTTCAGTGTAGATAATGATAAGAATGCGTCTGAGCTAAGAGGCAATGTTAATAGTAGTAGCTATTTTTTCTCCCCCCGACTGTCCTTGCAGCCGGATCATTTTCTCATGGTTGCTGGCAAAGGGCGCCGTCGGCCTGCTCGGCTGGTGTCGGATGCTAAACCACTGACAGACACTTTCAACTGGTTTTCCCCACTTGACTCCGACTCAGGGCCTGAGTTGTCTCTTTTGGGGATTGAGCAGCAGACGCATCTAAGCAGACATATGACAAAATGAAAAGTTTAGAAATCGGTGACTCCATTACCCGTAATATTAGACTGAAGAATCAGCCAGCAATTATACAGTGTTTACCTGGGGCCAGGGCTACCAACGTAGAGGCTAATCTGAGATTGGTGCTAGCCAAATCAAAAACGGGCAAGGCTAGAGAGTACAGAGAGATTGTTATTAACGTTGGCACCAACGATGTTAGGATGAAACAGTCAGAGGTTACTAAGCAGAACATAGCTTCAGCATGTAAATTAGCTAGAAAGATGTGTCGGCATCGAGTAATTGTCTTTGGTCCACTCCCAGTCAGGGGTAGTGATGAGATCTACAGCAGACTCTTACAACTCAATCACTGGCTGAAGACGTTGTTCTGCCCGTCACAGGAGATAGAATTTGTAGATAACTGGCCCTCTTTTTGGGACTCGCACAGGAAAAGAATCAAGCCTAAC
The DNA here is from genome assembly GCA_016801145.1 of Umbra pygmaea. NCBI lineage: Eukaryota > Metazoa > Chordata > Actinopteri > Esociformes > Umbridae > Umbra > Umbra pygmaea. The sequence continues at coordinate 4,772 of JACXGM010023482.1, forward strand.
CTACTGAAGAGTGACAAACTCCATCCAAGCTGGAGTGGTGCTCTTCTTTTATCTAGCAACATAGACTGAGTCTAATTCCTATAGCCTCACCATGAAATAGGGTGCAGGTTAGGCTGCAGGCTATTAGCAAGTCTGATAGCTTAGAGGAGTCCACCGTTAGCATAGCCAGTGAAGTGAGTTCAGTTTTCCTCATTGAGACTGTGACTGTACCTCGATCTAGGTTGAGCAAGGATAAACAAGGTGGTGTTCACCGTAGTAATCTTACTATAATAAAGCCCTCCACCACTTATGTCTTCAATAAAAAATATTACAATTACAAAAAGACACTAACGTAAAAATGGGACTACTAAATTTACGATCCCTTACCTCAAAGGCAATTATAGTCAATTAACTAATTACAGATCATAAACTTGATATGATTGGCCCGTGTGAAACCTGGCTTAAGCCTGATTAATTGATGGCCTTAATGAGGCCTCCCCTTCTGGTTACACTGGTAACCATATCCCCCACGAATCTCGCAAAGGGGGTGGTGTGTCCATCATTTATGACACTGATCTTAAACTTACACCCAAAAAGATAACTGCGTGTGTCTTTTGAGGTTCTAGTCATGAAATCTATGTGGCTTAACACTAGAACCGCCAAAGGCCGAAGCCATCCGGCGTTTGAGTTTGTAATTAAAATATATCTGTGATTTTGAAAGCTACACCCTCTTCCATCCTTGACATTTCCTAAATATGTGTATTTTACATTATTCCATTGTCCAATTTCAAAAATCTCAAACAGAAAGCTTTTTATCAATGATTTATGTTTTTTTTACCCCCTAATTACTACTAAAACCGCCAAAATCCGACGCCGTCTAACGTTGGTACCCAGCCAATAATCTGGTACCCAGGCGCTAAGCAACCAAGGCGCTAAGCACCTCACTGAATGAATGCTTTCAATGGCTCAATGGCCAATAACCACAGACAAAAGATCTTTAGCCCTGGCTGAGAATTAACTAAATAATGTCTATCATGTCGTAAAATACTTTTAACTTTAGTCTTTGCAATATAATGTAATAACTAAAGTGACTGGCTATCATGTGTTTTAGAATTGTCGCCGATTATTTTTCAACAACAAAACGTTGCTTCTCATAATTCAACATTTTACATAGGCTACACTCATGTTGTAGCAAAATAAATAATTGAATAATATTTGTATTATAAGTAGACTATTTGTCGTTACCACTGCTAAAATAATCCTTAAGTTTTAAAATCACAATTGGCAAAATGTCGCTACATTTACACATGTAATTCTCCATGTCGGATAGAGCCTATTACACTAACTAAAAAGATATGTGCTCAGTTCGCATAACGCCTGACATAAATGGAAGGGCAGAGGGATTTATAAAAGAACTATTGGATGCCTGTGAAGTTATATGATTATGAAAACTAGCTACATAAAATATTAAATGTCTGTAAACACGCTTCAAGTCTATATCTTGTTAGCACAAAAAGTTGTTGAGGCGAGCAGATGCACTAAAATGCACAAAACTTTGTAATTAAATATAAATGATCAAACAACTTTATAGGCCTTGATTATAGTCTTCCATATTTCATTCTGTAATTACTGTATATTCTCCAACTCTACACTATTTCTATATTGACTTTTATTGATGTAAAGTACTTTGAGCTGCATTTCATGTATGAAATGTGCTATATCAATAAAGACTTATTATTATATAATGTACACATATAATCCAATGAAAAATACTTTAAGGTTGTGTCCTTCATTATTCTCAAAATGTTTATTTTTTTCATAGTAATGATATAATGACATTATAAGCAGATTTACTCTCTGTAGCCTATTATGTTTCCGTGTCCTGGCAGAAGCAGCCAGATTCAGATGTAACATTTCCTGGTTGTAGCTACTTCATGGAGTTCAAAGGATAAAAAATATGAAAATAGGCTACATAGCCTTGAAATGTGGTGGGATAAAACGGTCTTTAGGCTTTGCATTAAAATGTACATGTAAAATGAATGGCTACCTTGTGTTTCCGAATTTTTCTAAAGCGTCTGTGTCCCCATAACATTTCAATCCAATCTGACGCCCATGCCCCGGAAAATATGACTATGAAAACTATAGCTGTAAAACGTTCAACGTCTGGTAACATGTATTTACAGCGTGCAGTTATGCAAAACGATAATCTCTAATTAGAAACACAAAGACAACTGTGTGAGGGGAAATTTATTTATTATTCAGTCTTGTCCTCGTCAACACTATCACCTGTGTTAACGTGACAATCACTGACATGATGGCAGCTTGTCTTTTTGTGGCAGGGCTGCAGGGTGGGAAATTAACACCCGCACCCGCCAAATGCGGGTAGATTTTCACATTGGCAGGTAACTTTTCCCAATCTACCAGCCACTCTGGCGGGTGAATTGTAGCTACAACATATGATACGTTTTTTTAATTCGGCTACTTTAAACATTACTTGTTTCGGATTGGAGATAAACGCGTTTGACATTAATTGTCACGTTCAGAATCCCCCCCCAACGCCCACAACACCGGAGTGGGCAAGACCAAGGGGCCCACAGCCGGGAGAGACAGAAGGCGGCCCGGGGTCAGGGGGGACAGAAGGCGGCCCTGGGCCAGAGGGGACAGAGAGGGACCCCGGGTCAGGTGGCGGCCAGGGGCAAAGCAGGGTAGGTGGCGGCCAGGGGCAAAGCAGTTCAGGTGGCGGCCAGGGGCAAAGCAGTTCAAGTGGCAGCCAGGGGCAAAACAGTTCAACGGGCCCCGGCGGCAGGGTGTCTGGGAGCCCAGTCACGGGCAGGGTGTCTGGGAGCCCTGTCACAGGCAGGGTGTCTGGGAGCCCAGACGCAGGCAGGGCGACTGGGAGTCCGGAGGATGGCGTCGTTAGCGACGGGGGTCCGGAAGACGGCATCATCAGCGACGGGGGTCCGGAAGACGGCGTCGTCAGCGATGGGGGTCCGGAAGACGGTGTCGTCAGCGACGGGGGTCCGGAAGACGGCGACGTCAGCGACGGGGGTCCGGAAGACGGCGTCGTCAGCAACGGGGGTCCGGACGACGGGGGCGGCTGAGCAGGGGGTCCGGACGTCAGCGGCGGCCGAGCAGGGGGTCCGGACGTCAGCGGCGGCTGAGCAGGGGGTCCGGACATCAGCGGCGGCCGAGCAGGGGGTCGGGACGTCAGCGACGGCCGAGCAGGGGGTCCGGACGTCAGCGACGGCCGAGCAGGGGGTCCGGACGTCAGCAGCGGCCGAGCAGGGGGTCCGGACGTCAACCCTGCAGGCTCAGGCGACAGAGGCTCTGGGAGTCCTGGAGGCAGGGGGCCTAGGAGGTCCAGTGGCAGCTGAGTAGGGGGGCCGGACTCCTCCCAGGAGGCATCGTCGCCAAACCCTGGTGGTGGAGGGAGGAGTAGGACCTCTAAGTCTGAGGCCAGGATGGACTCAGGACAGACTGCTGCCTGAGGCTCTGGTGGTGGGCAGATTGCCAGAGGTGGCGGTGGGCAGAATGCCAGAGGTGGTGGTGGGCAGTCTGCCAGAGGTGGCGGTGGGCAGTCTGCCGGTGGTGGCGGTGGGCAGTCTGCCGGAGCTGGCCGTGTGCAGTCTGCCGGAGGTGGCCGTGTGCAGTCTGCCGGAGGTGGCAGTGTGCAGACTGCAGGAAACGGCTGTTGCCCACCCCCATAACCCCCCCCGAAAATTTCTTTGGGGAGACCGTCAGCCTCCGCTGGGCAGGCGGCCCTAGGGACCGTGATAAGGGCTCTACGTGACCCTAAACGGGGCATGGGGTCCCTAACATGAACGAAAAAGGGGGGCCTACAGTGTATAACAGGGGCCCTAGCTTGGGTGTTCTCCAGGCTGCAGGTCAGACGGGGGGTCCTATCTAGGGAACACTCACCCTGCACCTGACCATAGGAGGAGCTAATCACTGAGGAGGTAACTGGGAACATAACAGGGGCAATAGCTGGGGTCCTGACTGGGGCAGTAACAGGTGCCCTAACATGGGCAGAAACAAGTGGCCTAACTGAGGCCGAAACAGGTGGCCTAACTGGGGCCGAAACAGGTGGCCTAACTGGGGCCGAAACAGGAGCCCTAACTGGGGCCGAAACAGGAGCCCTAACCGGGGCCGAAACAGGAGCCCTAACCAGGGCAGAAACAGGAGGCCTAGGGGAAGTAACAGAGGACCTAGGGGCAGGTACGGGAGGCCTATGGGGACTAGTACTCCGACGGGGGGCCTATCCAGTGGACCACTACCCTGAACCTGAGTACTAGTATAAATGGTGTGGTGGCTACAGGGGGAGCTAGCCTTGGGGCTGGAAGACTTAGCATGGGCGCTAACGGGGCTAACACGGATTCTCTGGGAGCAGATGGAGTGGCTACAGCTAGCCTGGATATCAGGACACCTACCGGGAGGGCTAGCCCCCTGGATTCTGTCCATCAGGAGCTTCCATGCCCCCTTGACCTCCTCCTGGTAGGCATCTCCCTCCTCCTCCGATAGTGAGATATCCTCTTCCTCTGAACAGCCCTCCTCGTCATCCCAGTCGTCAACCTCCTCTTGCCAGCTATACATCCCAAAACAGGCTACTCCATTGGCCCCGTAGTCAACGTCAGCCAAGGAGTAGCCCATAGCCAAGGCCTGCTCAATAATCCTCCGGTTCACCTGGCGGAGATCCTCTCCAACATATCCCGCTTCAGGAGGGAGAGGTAGGCTACCCCTGGGGTTGCGGGAACTCCTTCGCTGTCTCTTCATTATAGGTCGTTCAATCTGTCACGTTCCACAGGTGGAGACAGACGCGAAGGTACAATGATCCAATATGTTTTATTTAACAACGAAAAGAAAACTGCCACGTGGGGCTTTAAGAATAAATCAAAGGAACACACACACAGGAACGCGTACAGGAAACATTGAACGACAAGAGACAAGACCAAACACTAAACCTCAATGCACATACTAACGATGACAATGGAAGACACCTGGACTTGGAAATTAACTACACCGTGATCTATTGGTTAACAAGAAACATGTGACAAGACATGGGAGTGAAATGTGGGAACATGCAATACACAACAGGGGCACAAGAGGGAGGCATCTACCACACATTGGGGAGGAACCTGAACACCAACACACACAGGGCAGTAACAATGAGGACACATGAGGAATAAATCTAACAACAAAACCACCGTGTAAACACTGAAAGCAACAAGGGAGACAAAACCACAAAAGACACTAAACCAAAATAGAGTCCATAACCCCACTAGGGCTGGACGTTACATTAATTTGAAAGCTTACTCATTAACAAAGAAATACGCACTTCTGTCAATGTGCATTTTTGATTCGTTTTCACTGAGCTAGTCTGTGAGAACTCCAGCCTTGAGATGTGGTACCATTAACATAGTGCGGTATAGAAAAAAACAAATCAATTTAGTTCCCAGTATTAAGCCCGAGTAGGCTAGATTAGGTCAACATAGAAGATATCAAGGACAAATCGTGTATAATTACAGATATGGGGAAGGTGATGTGATTATGATACAATTTTACGTTATCGAAAAAAGAAAATCACACACATACAGCGCGGAATGCTAAACGCTCATTGGATAATTCAGCGGTCACTCAAATCACTCGTTTAGTCTGCAATAATGATTTGATTCTGATAAACGCTGCTCTCGTTTTACCAGAGACATTTACTCGCGCAATGTCCAACTTCTCAACTGTAACTTAGTTTATTAACAACAGATTCTAATTCAAGTATCTTACATCACCATAATATGGTTTCTTATTATATTTAATGTTGTATTATGTTTCGTTTCATTTTTGAAGAAGCACTTGCAACTTTGATGGGAGATAAATGGGGGTCAGACGGCTCAGTGGTTAGGTAGTCAGACTAGTAGTCAGAAGGTTGCTGGTTAGATTCCCTGCTGTGCCAAATGTTGTTGTCTTTGGGCAAGGCACTTCACCCTAAATTGCTCGAGGAAGAATGCCCCTGTGCTTAATGTACTGTAAATCACTCTGGATAAGAGTTTCTGCTAAATTAATAAATTGTAAATGTAGTGTTCCTGTACTTATTGTAAGTCACTCTGGATAAGACTGTCTGCTAAATGACTTAAATGTAAATGTAAATCATTTAACCAATGCTTCGATATTTTTATTAGTAATCCCAGATGTTTTCCAAACAGATTATTAGAACATGAATTTACAAATGTGTAAATATTGTGGCATACGTCCGGTGTTACAACAGCAAAGTTTTACACCTCTCAAAGTTGAAACTGCCTACTGTTGCACAAGTGATTTAAAAGTAGCTGACTAAAATATGTTAGTAGGACATACAATTAGCAAACAGATTAATAATTTTCTGATGATTGACAAATTGTGCTAATCTCAGACTTGTCTTCACTAAATGTTCCTTTATTAATTGACCTATATTAATAACACATGAATTTATAGTGAATTTAATGTATTGAAGCAATATAGAATATACTAGTGTGTTTTCTTTTATGTATTTGAATATGGGAAAAAGTGGCTGGTAAAAATTCGAAGTGGCTGGTAAAATTTCAGCATCAAAAAAGTTAATTTCCCACCCTGCAGGACTGAAATGCAGTGTAAAATTTTTGGAGGTGATTAAGTTATTTTACATTACAAAGAGAGAATTTGCAATTACTTGCAATAGATCATCAAATTGGCATAATCAAAACTGATGCAGCAGTCTTTGTGAAAATGTGTATTTGTGCATTTTTAAAAACTTTTGAACAACAAATGTACATATTGGTTTTTATTTACAGTGTCTTTGTTCAAGTTAAGGGGTCGGAGTGTAGATATTAGGTTATTTCACTGAAAAGTACTTGTTCAAAAAGCAGAGTACTTAAATCTGGTAACAGTGGAAAAATTTGAAGTCTTTAATTTTATCCTAGCACGACTGGTATCATATTGGTCAGGAAGAAATCATCAGGTACAAGTTTGTGCTCTCTGTCTGGTCAGAAATATCTCAGGGTCAATGCCCCGAGGATTTCCCCAGGTTCTGCTTAGGTTTTGCCCAGATTTTGCTTCCCTCTAGGATCTCTTCTCTTGCACTGATTTATATTGTTATTTAAACATCTTGGACTGAGCATCTAGCCAATCAAATGTCCTGACACCATAGTTTTAGCCAATCGGAGAATGTCAGACGTCTGTTCAAGCAGATTTTTGTTTTCTAACCGATTTTATTCTTACTGAGAAATTCCTAGAAGCCTCTTCACTTATCTTGATGGCCTTTAACATGTGTAGTTCAAACGATTTACAAGGTGAACTTGGTAACCTTATCTTGATTGGATCTGTGTTGCCTGTCTTGTTCGTAACCTGTCCTGTCAGTCTGAATGATATAAAACAAATAATATATATAATAGAGTTGTAAGCTATAGGGGTTTTCTGTCTTTAAACTATTCTCAAGTACTGGTATGAGAACAGCAATTGATGCACTCTCTGTACCCTCACAATCCTGCAAGTCATCAAGTCTGTCATTGAGGGAAAGCACCTGTCCATAGGTGACCCTGTCCTCACAATAAAAAGTACACTACAGAGTCTGTGGGTTTGTCTGAGATTACCTACTTTACAGTGTCCACTTGATGACTCTCTCTGAACACAATTCTGACTTTTCATCAAGATCGGTTAATGTATGCAGACGTTATAACGTTTCGTGTTTCTTTTCTCGCCATAAATTTGTTTCCTCGCCAAGGCCAAACCGTTCGAGATATCAAAAATCCGTTTGTAATTTAGCATCCTCAATGTCTTGTCTTCATGCACACCAACTTTGGGGGCAAATGGATGAATTCCTTAGGAGAAGTACATTAAATTCCAGAGGAGGCGTTTCCAACGACCAATAAACGACCCATAAACGACTCATAATAACCAACTTCCTGTTGGGCTGACATAAAACATAGAGCATGAAAGTTGTTCGGCCCGATGAGCTCTATGAGTGTACCAAGTGTCATATTATTACATGCAAGCGTGTTTGTTATATGAACAAGTGTTCGAATCCCGTTCCAGGGGGCGCTGTAAAGCCCCCCTGCCATGCCCGGGTACCAGCTTCGGCCCGGCTCTGATGGCCGCCGGTTCTGACCCGTGTGCAAATTTTCAAGAGTTTTCGAGCACGTTTAGGGCCCCAAAAGTACCCAAAAGTTAGGAGAAGAATAATATAATAATAATAATAATCCATACGAAATCAATAGGGCCTTCGTCGTTGGCTTGGGCCCTAATAATCCTTACAAAAACAATAGGGCCTTCGCTGTTGGCTTGGGCCATAATTAAGGAGAAAAAAAGTTATTTTTGTGCATTATAAAGTCGTATAACAGCTGGTGTAAAGGACTTCCTATACCGCTCCGACTTGCATCGTGGTGCCAACAGTTTTTGACTGAAGGTGCTGCTGTTTATTGCATTCAGGGGGTGAAGTGGGTGTGCAGGGTTATTCAGTATCGATCCCAGTTTTTTAATGATCTGACCCCTGCCACCTGCTGGACAGTCTCTAGCTCAGCCCCAACCACCGAGCCGGCCTTATTAATAAGCTTGTCTACTCTGTGTCTGTCTGCTGTATGGACACCTCCCCAACAGGCCACAGCAAAAAACAGAGCACTGGCCACCACTGTGAGATACACACTACAGAACAAGGGTTGACAGATATTAAATTACCTTAGCCTCCTTAGGAAAACAGAGTCTACTTTGCCCCTTACGGTACACCACCTCCATATGTCTTTTCCAGTCCAGCTTGCTGTCCAACTGCACACCAAGGTACTTGTGGTTGTCCACCAGCTCCACCCCTGTGTCCCTGATGGTGATTGGTGTTGGTTGGCTCCTCCTCCTCCCCCTCCTGAAATCCACAACCATCTCCTTAGTTTTTGTAGAATTGAGATGGAGGTGTTTGTCCGCACTCCATTGCACAAAGTTGTTAAGTGTTCCTCTGTACTCCTCCTCATTGTCTCCTCTGATAAGACCGACGACTGTGGTGTCATCTGAGAATTTCTGCAGGAAGCAGCTGTCAATGTTATACTGGAAATCCGCTGTGTAGATGGTAAACAGGAACGGAGCCAGCACAGTTCCCTGTGGTGCCCCCGTGCTGCTTAGAATAGTGCTTGAGACACTGTTCTGCAGACGTACATACTGTGGTCTGAGAGATAGATAATCCAAACACCACAGGACCAGTGATGGATCCACCTTCATCATTTCCATTTTCTCCCCCAACAGTCGAGGCTGAATCTTATTAAAGGCGCTTGAGAAGTCAAAGAAAGTAATCAGCACAGATGCATCAGGGGTGTCCAGATGTGTATAAGCCCTCTGCAGCATATAAATGAGGGCATCATTTAGGCTGATATGCAAACTGTAAGGGGTCCATTTGAGTTGACACACTAGTCCTGATATAAAGAAGGACAAGTCTCTCAAGCGTCTTCATGACATGTGAGGTGAGCGCTACCGGTCTGTAGTCATTATGGTGGGTGGGATGATTTTTCTTTGGGATAGGGACCAAGCAAGATGTTTTCCACAACCTTGGGACCTTCTGTAACCACAGGCTCAGGTTGAACATGTGTGTTAAGATGCCACAAAGCTCTGCAGAGCAGGTCTTCAGTAGCCTTGGACTGATGTCATCCGGCCCCACTGCTTTCCTTGACTTCAGTCCCCTCAGCATCCTCTCAACCTGAGCTGGCTAAAGAGTCATAGGCGTGGCTGCTGATGGGGTAGGAGGTGGGAAAAGGGGACTATGAGCAGGTGGTATAATAGGTGCATTGGAGAGAGGTGGAGGAGATGGAGCGGAATCAACGATGTTCAGCAGACCAGGTGGGGGGTGCCGTAGTGATGTAGGGCAGTCAAATCTGTTGAAAAATCTGTCCAGATCATCATCCAGACTCTGTTCAGATCATCAGCCAGACTCTGTTCAGATCGTCATCCAGACTCTCTTCACCGTCAGGCAGCATACCGCCCTTCTGCTTCATGCCTGTGATCTTCCGCATCCCAGCCCATACCTGCCTAACTCCATCTCAGCCCATACCTGCCTAACTCCATCCCAGCCCATACCTGCCTAACTCATCTTGCTGCAGCTGTTGTTCCAATTTGAACCTATATGCTTCTTTTCCCTCCATAATCTTCCCTTTCAGTACCTTTTGAATGTCTTTGATCTTATTCCTGTCTCCTTCCCTGAAAGCCTTTCTCTTCTCATTTAGCAAGGCCTTCAAGCTTCTGGTCATCCAGGGTTTGTTGTTAGGAAAACAACGAATTGCCACAGATGGTACCATGTCATCATAGCAGAAATTGATGTAGTGGGTAATGCATTCTGTGAGGCCATCAATATCATCCCCATACTCCTCACAGAACATATCCCAATCTGTAGTCTCAAAACAGCACTTCAGGTCTTCATCAGCTTCAGGATACCAGCATTTTGATGTTCTAGTGGTGACAGGCAGCCTCTTGACAACCGGAGTGTAGGAGGGAGAAAGGTAAAGCATGTCATGATCTGAGCGCCCAAGAGGGGGCAGTGCAGTACATTTGTATGCATTTTTCACAATGGCATACAAGAGATCCAGTGTTTTATCACCCCTGGTCGTACACTCAACTAACTGTTTAAAAGTGGGCAACGTTTTAGAGAGATTAACATGGCTAAAATCTCCAGACATAAGAATAAACGCATCTGGGTACTTGTCCTGAAATCTCGCGATAGTGGTGTGAACAACGTCACAAGCGGCTTCCGCCTTGGCAGATGGAGGAATATAAACAGCAATGGCTACCACAACAGTGAACTCCCTAGGTAGGTAATATGGTCTTATACTAACCACTAAAAGTTCAATGTCCTTGTTACATACCTGGGCCCGGTTCCCCGATAACGTTCATACTTAGCGTGCTAAGAAGACTCAAAAAGATATATCTTACCGAAGTTGTTTATGTTCCTAAGTGTGTTCCCCGAAGTGTCCCTTAGGAAGCTTCTTAACACGCTGCCTCTTAAGTTTGACGTTACAAAGGCGCTGTCCCAAGGGAAGGTGCTGAATTAGTTTGTCATCGATTGCTCAGGAATCGATTTTTCACTTCATGCGAAGGTGTTAAGAAAGACAACACGTTCTATGTAAATGAAACATTCCTCAAATTATTCCAGTAACATTTATTTTAGCATAGTTTAAGTTAACAAAAGCAAATAAAGACTCACACTCAAGGTATCTTGCTCCAAAAACTGTATTGAGAATATCCAACGTTTCGGCAATAGGTTTGCCTTCTTCAGGGTTATGTTAGAGAAGCTTGACAACAGGTTTTAATAACAAATCATATAATTAGTACAACCAATAGGAAGTAAGAGGTGTGTCATGATGATTGAAGGAATAATTGGTTAATTGCAAAATGTTGAGCAGTGTTTCACATTCTATCTATATTATTACAATTTATTCAAATACTTTATTACATCAATA
>JACXGM010023483.1:0-16178 GCA_016801145.1 Umbra pygmaea
TCGTGTGGTAATATTTTTCCTTCTAATTATGTATTGCAATAATAAAGAACTGCTGCATTTGTGTAGATGAGAGGAGCAAAGTGTATGCGCGTTGTGCACACGCTACATTATGGTTAAGCATGCGCCCTTAAAATAGCATATGAATAACACGCCACTGACTTTAAACCAGGTTTTTCCTGGTCAGTGGCGGAATTGTTTTTGGGGACTGCAAGATAGCACCAGGGAACGTTTGCGCCGGAACACGCCTCTTCTTTTTGCTGAACCGCCCAATGAACACAAGTTCATTCCCTAATTTACCGACGCGCGTCTGTGGAGGGAAAAGTCCCATATGCGTCGGGTGTAAGATAGGAATGACACATGCGTTTGTGTAAAACGTCAATTGCGCTGGGTGTAAGATAGGGCCCCTTATGTTAATTTGTCTTGTATTTTTTTCCTGATCCGAAAAATGATCCGATCCGTGACTCTGATCCGAGAAACGATCCAATCCGTGAGTTTTTTGATCCGTTGCACCCCTAATTACCACACACCAACACCAGTACACATTACCCGTCATTACCACACATTAACACCATTATACAATATCGATCATTACCAAACACCAACATGGTACACAATATCAACATTACCACACACCAACACCGGTACACACTGCCATCATTGCCACACACCAACATTAGTTCACATTGTCCATCATTACCACACACCAACACCACCACACACTGTCCATCATTACCAAACACCAACACCACTACACACTGTCATTATTACCACACATCAACACGAGTACACACTGTCAACCATTATCACACATCAACATGACTAAACACTCTTGATCATAACCACACACCAATATACAGTATTTACACAATGTTGATCATTATCACGCACCAACACATATACACACAGTGATCACTACCACACACAAACACCAGTACACACTGTCCATCATTACCAAACATCAACACCAGTACATTGTCATCATTACCATACAACAACACGACTACAGACTGTCATCATTACCACACACCAACACCATTACACACTTTCACCAATACCACACACCATTGCCAGTACATACTGTCACCATTACCACACAAGAACACCACTACACACTGCCATCATTACCACACACCAACACCACTGCACACTGTCATCATTACCAAACAGCAACACCACTACACACTTTCATCAATACCAAACACCACTAAACACTTTCATCAATACCAAACACCACTACACACTTTCATAATTTCCACACACCTACACCACTACACATTTCCATCATTACCACACACACACTTTTCCTTCTGCGCATCTTTTTTACTGTTGGAATATTCGCATTTCTTGTCAATATTCAAAGGTTTTTGTCAAACTCACTCATGCAGACAGGAGAGTGTGCGTGTGTCCAGACAGATGTTTGGTAAAGACTCTATAGGTCCTGGCCTTGCCACGCGTATGTCAGACAGCAGACAGCAGCAGACAGACTGCTCGTAATGTGCTCTTCCTGCTGTGTGCTTTCCTGTCCTGCTCTGGGCTCTGCTCTGCTCTGAAAGCTTCCGACCACCAGCTAGGGTTCACATAAACACTATCTATCCCAGTAGCCTAGGTGTCACGCTAATTTAGACAGATATCCCATGGAGCTCAGCCAGGGAGGAGAGATTTATTGAAAGCCTCTATGGATTGTTTCTCTATGTTTTATTCAGGGGAATTGAGTTGGATGAGAGGACAAATTCCTTCAGACCTCCGGGTTCTTCAGGGTCAGTGAATAATTCTTGTCTTGTGTGTAGCTATTCCAATGAATAGCTAGAGACCCCTGGAGTACTATTACCCTCACGCAGTAAACAGACTGAAACCTCTAGTTTACTGTATAGTGCCTAGTTTCAGTGCATAGCATTTCCCTCCACTACTGTCTATCATTGGATGATATGTGGTGCTTTTATTTCTCTTTCAGTATTCAGGACATGCACACAGTCACACATACTTCTATACTCTACTAATATGCTTCTGCTGCTGTTTAATATCTATCTTGCCTAGTTTAATTAGCCTAACATATTATCTGTATAAACATCAAGTACCTTTTACGCATGTACATCAATTTAGTACTGGTGCCCCTTTTATAGCTTTTGTCATTGATTATTGTTATTATTTCCTGGTATACTCTTTTTCTTCTACATTTTTTATTCTATTTTTCACATTTGAATTTCTCTGAAAAGTGCCCATAAGTAACATGTTGTTTACGAAACATTTGACAAATGCAATTTCATATCATTTCAAAGTCTGTCTGATTGCACTAATAGAAAAGCAGGCAAGCATGATCCAATCTAATAGCTCGTCTTTCTTGCATGTTTACTTGCCTGAGCAGCGTTGTCATGGTGAGGCATAATTAAATGAAGAGCAGGGCCAAAACCCAGAGAACAAACTAGGAAATATTTTTGATAAATTCCCATTTACATTACACTTTACTGCATTTATTTCTCAAGAGATACAGTCAGCAATATCAACATTGACACCCAGTCATTGCCTTTAATCTAATGCACATTTGGTTTGATAAAGTAAATCTGAACATTATGATGCGATCTTCTTGCAGAGAGCAAATGAGAGTCGTGTTTGTGTGTCTATCTATTTCATTTGACTCAATGTATCCCTCATTATTTCCAGCTATCCATCCTGATGTCCCAGTATCTTTGCCCACGGCTTCTACCAGCCACAGTCTCAGCTCATTGGTTTTCAGGATCATCCATTTGGGGGGAAATATTGTGACCAAGTGCAAACACTAATGACGACTTGCAGAGCTGGAGCCAATCAGATCAGTGATATTTAATGTTTTTGAAATGCGTTTTGGTTAAGTGGACATGATAAATCATCTCCCCTACACACAAGATTAATGCTGTGGAATTGAGCCTGCGATTCAATTAGTTGCAGTCTGATGGGATGTAGGGTATGTGTGAGTGTGTAATGTGTGTGAGTGTGTAATGTGTGTGAGTGTGTAATGTGTGTGAGTGTGTAATGTGTGTGAGTGTGTAATGTGTGTGAGTGTGTAATGTGTGTGAGTGTGTAATGTGTGTGAGTGTGTAATGTGTGTGTAGATTACTGAGGTGTGACTGGGTCTACAGTGCTACAAACCACGCACACACACTGTAATCACATTGAAAAGGCATGAAGGATCTCTTGTTAGCACCCAGAGGTCTCCTTGAGTAAAAAAGTGAATCATTTGTCAGATAGGTCTCCTGAGTTTTAAATGAACATCAGTGCACACATGGAATATAGCTCACAGGTTGATCCCTTTTAATACAGAAAGGAGATTGGGAATTCTCATAATATTCTGAATGTTAGAGCAGATGTTTTTTAGGTAATGACAAGTCCCTTTTTAATCACTGTCCGTTAACTCTGCCACAGTAGCCATTGATGCTTTGGACATGCAGTGATGGGCAGTAGCGTCGCTACAAGTAGCGCCGTTATTGGTTTAATTACATTTCTCAGTAGCGTGGTCGTAGCGTTACTGTTTTCTGAATCAAATAGCTTTACGGTAATGAAGCTATTTTTTTATCAAGTAGTGCAGTAGCGTCCACGCAAGCTACATTTTCACGAGTATTTCTGAAGCTCAACTCTGAAATACAACGGCTAACGGTACAGATCCACTTGTCCGACTAGGCAGTCGGGTGTTGTAGCAAGGCTACCCTCCATTCGTACGTTGATGGGTGCGTACGTTGATGGGTGTTCCTCAAATACAGCTGCGGGCTACAGCCACCATCAGTTTCTCCATTGATTCACCGCAAGCCTTCCCCCCGTCTCCTCTGTGCTCTACTTCTATTGGATCGTCGCTTTGCGTTCAATATTTTCTGTCGTGCAACATTTTCTCAAATGCAGTGCTGCCTTCCCGGGATGCTATGCGGGCACGTTGAAGTCGCGTGACCTATTCCTATAGGTGACGTCACGCGACTTCAACGTGCTCGCATAGCATCCCGGGTCAAATATCTGTTTTCTTGTAAATTTGTAAGATTTGAGGCCTAAATCAAACACTTTCAAATTTAACAATATTTCCTATACATTTTAACAATGGACTTTAGTACCAATGACAATTAAACAATTTTCTCTTGCTGATTTTAAATTACATTTAACATAAAATAATAATATTGAATGCTCACATATACCCTAAACAACGTACAGCAGTGTTAGTGTAAGAGTTCACACAAGAGCTAACTTAAAATGTAGCTGACAGTGGGGGAAACAGAGGACCGAGTGGGGGCAGGTAAAGTGTTAGTGGGGTATACTGTTAGCAGTAGCGCGTTTGAAAACACTCACACCTGCAAATATTATACTACTTAATCAAATATACCGCCCCGTCATCACATATGACCAAAGTAATGTCTGATTCAATCTGATTCACGAAACCTTCATGACTGTTCACTTGCTTCCTTTATGTGAAGTTTCACAGAGACAGGAAACAGATCTTCATGTTGAATGGGTCTTGATGATGTTGGCTGGTTTGTCATATTTATCTGTACAAGCAAGAGATGGTCCTACATATGTAGGTCTTTTTTGTACTTCTACAATGTTTCTACTAACAAACCTGCAGTTACACAATTCATGAAATACAAAATGCCACCTGCAACTTAGTGCCATTGAAAAGACATATGGTTTTGAGCACTTACCTAGCAGTAATTCTAGGGTATTTGATAGCTATTGTGTATCCACTTGTATGAACATAGATCATGTGTTTTTCTGCTTAGAGATTGTGGCTCTGCTCTTAACAGGACTCATATAGTATATCCACATCAATAGTAGATGAGCGTTCAAAAGAGAACAGGGAAACAGCAGTATTGAGAGCATGCCGTTGAATAAAATAGACTTCTTATTGACTGCCTCCAGAACTCAACCTGGTCATTTGCGAAACATTTCTGGATCAAGAAAGCTAATGTACAGTGTGGGAAAACGTAGAATGCTTTCTCTGGTCCACACCCATAAGGAGAATAAAGCCCCCTTCACATCCATCTTCCCACTATAGAAGGACCCCCATTTGTGCTGGTATGCACATGCACGTCCCCTGGGCCTTAATTGGAGTCATTTTGTTAAATTTTTCTTAAGGCCACTAGGCCAAAGAAAGTGGAGAATTAAGTATTAAAGGAGTTAAAGGGGCGGGACTAAAGTCTGGCAGGGGACTGATGGCAGGGACTCGTACGTGCATAGCCTGTCCTGACCTTCATGGGGCCTAAAGCTAAATTCTGCTTTAGCTTTGGCTATACAATGTAAACATATGTTTACAGGCTATGGCTGCACCATAGAAATGGAATGAATAGAAATGCCATTCCAATTCCAATCAATTTAGCAGAATGGTCTAACGGCCTACTAGTTAGTTTTGCAGCAGCAACAGAGTAGTCAGTTGAGCTAACATATCTCTGTGGCTTAACAGTAGGTGGCGGTGTTTGTACCTTTCAGATGGTTGCCATTCACCATTTTATCAAAGAAGAAGATCACTGTGGCTGCCTTATTGTGAAGAGGAATTGTAGAGTGCTGGATTTAATTGTGTTATAATACTATAGACATCAAAATGTGTTAAAGTCATCAAAATATATTGAATATATAAATATTACAAACTTTAGTTAGATAAGATCTAAATAATCTCGCTTGATAGCTAGCTAAATATCACCAGAGAATGTCTAATAAGGAGAGAACTGCCACTTTGGGAAAACTCCCGGCTTCTGAACTGGTTGCATTTCCACTCTAGTTTCATATGAGGACAGTCACGGGCGAGAGCAGAATGAATGGAGGTCTATGGAGCTATACCCCTCAAAATCCTCTTTTCTCAGGATATAATGTTTTGTCTAGTAATTTGAATGTTGTACATATCGTACGGCCAGAGATATTGCTTTACGGCAAGCCCTGAATCACTTCCTTTTTTCTCTCGAGGTATAGACAACATAGCTGACTTAGGCTTTCGCTGTCAATACACGTGCTAGACTGTTTTTGCTTTGCTAATGCTTTGAAGACCATGCCGAAATATTCACAAGGTAAGAGTGCCCCCTCCCAACACATATCATTGCGATCTGTGGTAGCCCACGCAAATTGAAGGAGTTGGACATTAGCCAACTTGGCATTGATTTAGCCAACTTTCCCTCCCATGTGAACCCCGTAAATTCAGATAGGCTTTTTTGCAATCAGGCAAAAGAGACTTTAGCCGTCTAGATCCATAGACTCCCATTCATTTTGCACTTGCCCACGACCAAATTCGGTACAATGGGGTTTAATAGGGAGTGGACAGGCTCTCCGTAGATGGGCTCTGATATCACTTTGAGATAGCTAATGGGAAAGATAGTGAGTACAACACACTTTACAGACCCACTGGTGCATGTTGTTACCATGACAACTAACAACAGTTGCCATTTTGTTTACTAATCGAATGGCAAAGCAAGTTCAATGTGGTTTCTACTTATTCCATTTCTATGGGCTACACTTACATATCTTAAAACAGTAAAACAAACCCTAGTTGGACAGTCTATCTGACTGTCTGGAAGAAATTGAGAAAGTATGTCACATAATTAGTTAAGCATTATTTTACACAAATGCAATTCTGCCATACAATTGTAAATGTCACTAAGTGTGTAAACTTTTGAATGTTTGAATTACAATATTTCCATCAAAATATTCCTCTCATTTACTTTCTTGAGGCAAAATCATCAAAGGTGTCATCATAGGACATACTGTATGTTTTCCCCTGTCATGATTTATGCCCTTGATGGCCAGACCACTCAAAAGTTCCAGTGACATGAAAGACCTTTAGGTAGCTTTTCATGAGCTTTCATTTTCAAAAGCTCCTCTCTGCTGATACTCCTGTCACTGATAGAGTGAATGTTCTATTAGAGTCTGAGTAGATTGTATCTGATGCTGGCTGTACTGGATCTGTGTTAGTATTTTCTGAAGCTGGATGTACTGTATCTGCAATAGTACTGGCTGAGGTTGGTCTCCTCTACTGACAAACTTAAGCATCTGTAGATCATAGATAACAATATTATTATTCATTTTATCAGCTGCATCAGGCCCATTCAAACTGGCTCCCCCAGATTTCCTTTTATACATGTTCAAATATAAAATACAACATATACTATAGTTTGGCTGAATACTGGATGGTTATTATTTACTGAGGGCGTTTTCACACCTAAAAGTCCAGACCAAGGTCCAAACCAACGTTTGTGTTTAATTACATTGTATACATTTGATCCCGTTCTTTTTGGTTTCACATAGTGATTTTGCTAGCGCACTAAAGAACTTTCCATTACATACCTACGGCCTGTCGTCACCACATACGGCATGTGTGTTGCTTCTCCCTTTGATTGCTGAGTAGAGGGGCGTGTGTCTGACGTTGGCGTGTTGTTTTGTCCTTTTCCGTATGAATTAAAATGAATGAACAAAAGATAGAGCAAAACCTGATTGCGTTATGGCATTACTACCAGCAGCATCAACGTCAGCACCAACTGCAAGCGCAGCACAATCAACAAGCGCAGTGTTTGCAAGAAATGTATTTTAATGATTTTGTCTGACGAAGTTGAAATGAAATATCTAATCTCCTCTCTCCACGTACTTCCACGATTCATTTTTGCTTTTTCTAGCGTTTTTTTTACTGTTTGTTCTACTTCTATGGTAGGTAGTTGCCTAATTTCCTGTAATTGGTCCGAAAGTTCGAACCATCCAAAAAGTGTTTTCATACTGCAAACGAACCAAACCATGGTTCAGTTTGGTCCGGACCGAGACCACCTTTTTTGATCTGACCAAAATTTGGTCTTTTGATCCGGACCGTGGAGGCACCTTTCACACCTGCAATTTTGGTTCAGACCAAACTGAAAAGTTTAAAAGTCCGGACAAAATGCGGAACGTGTGAAAACGCCCTGAGAGATGTGCATCCTTATTGCCCTAGTATGCCCAGCTAATCAACATTTTAAATAAAATATATAAATCAATAGTCAATACCAATGTATTGCTTTCCATCTTGCATTATTCCAGAGTTGTAACTAAATCTTGACTGAGAGACTAGATAATCGTTGTCTTCTTTTAAAATGATGTGCACCTATGAGGAGTGCCATCACGCCAATATATTTTCAGGATTGGTCCCCACAGAGGTTGCTGCTAGAAACTGCAAGTTTCACTTCAAATATTTCATATCTTTTGTGAGCAGTGGTTTGTAAACACAGATGCCATTTGGCGTTAATCATATGCAATAAATCGCTGTATTGTACTCTCACTTTTGTCAGGAGCAAAGTCACAGAACACAACCCTGAAAGTGGCTGGCAAACAAGCAAGGTAAACCGACTGAGATGGACTCCCCAGCTATAGCCGCTAACTGTTTAGTAAACTAGAGAGTAAACTAGCACATCAATGTAACATTACTGTTATTTTCTGACATCAAACTTGGAGTGACGAGAGAACACAAGTTGATCTAATTGCTGCTCCCGCAGTTCACTCTCTTTGTTTTTTTTCTCTTTTTGTGACCAAAAGGATAATTCCGCTTCATCCCCTCACTGGAGTTGTAAACAAGTCTCTCACTGGAGACTTTACCAGGCTGAGAAGTGTGTGTGTGTGTGTGTGTGTGTGTGTGTGTGTGTGAGAGAGTGTGTGTGTGTGTGTGTGTGTGTGTGTGTGCTGGACTGACTGTGTTTTAAGGCAGGCCTGAAAGTGTTAACTCCCTGACTGTAGCAGGCCCCCGCTGCACTTTGGATGTCGCCATTCATCTCAGGAGCTGAATTTTTCATGTGGTAATTAAAATTTGTAGGTCAAGTCTCCCATGACACCTATTTCTGCTAATACAGGGAAAAGAGCCCGTCGCACTCGTTAACTCTGCTCTTTTGCCGAGCAGAGATTTAAAGGATGAAGGGTGACATTTTCTCCCATTTTGTAAATTAATGCGATTGATCTGCCTAACAAGAACAAAGTTAGGCTTCCAAATACCACATGATAAAGAGATTAAGCTTTTAAATGGCTTTCCAAAGGCAATCTTTATTACTAGGCCTGAAGCGAGGGCATTGAACTTTCAATTAGAATTTCTAATAGGCTATTGACTGGAATGCATAAAATGTTGCTATTGTGAAAAGGTCTTCTTTCTGGAGCCAAGGTGCCTAACCTAGAAATCCCTCAGACAGAAAGGCTGAACAGAAGAAAAAAACATGTTTTAGCATGGAGGGTATTTATTGAGGCCAGCAGGTGTTTACTCTCATGCTTTACAACATTCAGGTGATTCTAAGTGTGATTGTTAGTACTAGGTATAGTATTTTGGTGAGAGACTTTTATCATTTATGTCAATTATACCAACGCCTTTTGATCCCTGTTTCCTGTTTTGCGGTCAAGAGTTTTTACTGTGTGTACGCTTTTGTTCACCACAGATTTTTTTCTTCCTTTCTAGTTTAGCTGCCTTGATGTCGATCCAAGACCCAGTATTTTACATAGCTCCCATTTCCAAGGGTCTTATTTCACAAGTTAAATCACAGTTTATTTTCAGTCAGTGATCTCAGCATCCAAATCCAGTGTAATTTCCTCTAAATCCGTATTAACTGCTGTCAAAATATTTTTTACTTTTGTCATCCTAATTCAATCAGGTATTCTTAGTGCGGTCTGCTTTTGATTTACTCTCTCTTCCTGTACTTTGCCTTCTTTCTTTTTGTCCCTCTTCGCTTATACTGAGGATTTCATGACAAAAGGTGAATTTACATAACATGGTGATTAACTTCACAATGCATCGGCAATCACGAGCTGTGATTTTGCCTGATGTTCTTGTTTCGCAGCCCTAAATTAGCGTAAATGTCACTGTAAACAAAGCATGATATTGCAGATTATTAAACTACTGGGCCTATGCAAGCAACTTTTCATCTTAACAATATTACGCATTTGAATAATAGAACCAAACCACTTTAGACTCTTAAATAATTCAATAATTTGCAAACATGTGCAGACAATTACAGGGTTTATTTTATTCATATTTTTTTCATTGTTTCTCTTCTGTAAGCTACACTCATTATGTTTCATCTTCAAGGAAGCACACGTTGCTGCCAGGGCATCCTTGAAATAACATTAGCCTATGAAAAATGTATCCCTCCCATATTAATATGGCCTACCTGATAACATATCAGCAAACCAGCTTGCATTTTTATCAATATTGTGTAAATAATCGACTTCATAAAATCAAATGCAATTTGAAATCAAGTAAATTGTTCACAAGCTGTTTTTAAAATGAGCTGTTTTGAAGACGAGCTGTTTTGAATACTAATTGTTTTGAATGGAGGCATTAAAACCTCCCGGTTGTTGTATTTTGTCTTTTCAACATATGTATAATGAACATGTACAGTATGAATCAGTGTACTTACTGCAAAAGCCATTTTGATAACGTTCATAGTCTTGTGTTTATTTTGGGCTGTGTCAACCTTGCTACTAGA
The DNA here is from genome assembly GCA_016801145.1 of Umbra pygmaea. Taxonomy (NCBI): domain Eukaryota; kingdom Metazoa; phylum Chordata; class Actinopteri; order Esociformes; family Umbridae; genus Umbra; species Umbra pygmaea. Next base: position 10,416 of record JACXGM010023483.1, read on the forward strand.
GGGCAGTCACAGTGGGGTTAGGTGGTGAGTCAGGTGTATAAGGTATTATAAAATGTATTAAACACGCATTGGTGAAAATGGGTATATTATGGACTTGCTCCTATTCACAAATGGGAGTCCTTCCCATCATTGCAAGTTGTCCGAATGGTCTCTGGCTGAACCATGTCTATATAGACCCCGCTTTGTGCACAGGGGCACAGTCATGCTGGAAAAGAAGAGGGCCTTCCTCAATTTGTTGCCACAAAGTTGGAAGCACCCAATTGTCTAACATATATTTCTATCCTGTAGCATTAAGGTGACCATTCAGTGGAACTAATAGGCCTTGTCCAAACCCTGAAAAACAGCCCCAGAGCATGATCCCTCCTCCACCATTAGTAGCACTGTTCACATACATTTGGCTATATAGAATAGCTAGTGGCTATGTACTAATAGCCCCGGGTTCGTCTTCAAATACTTTTCATGGTCTGTTTACTGTGTTAGAAAATGGAAGTGATCTGGGAAGTGGTCGTGACAGAATGGTGTGCTACATCAGTATGTTACATGTGAGGCATAGCAAGTTCACAAAATCCCTCAAAACCGCTAGTTAGTTTCTTGTAAAATTTGTTGGCCTGGCTTTTCCCTGTCTCCATCTTGCTGTTTTTCACTATTATCCTCTTTCACTCTCACTCTCTTTAACTGCAGGTGATAAGCATTCAGAGAGAGACATCATAATAGTATTTTGTCAGGACTCTACCATTTCAATCAAACTGTGGGGTTAACATTCTGTTTATGGTACACTACATTCAAACTGTAATTAAAACAACATTAAATGTCCCATCTGCCAATCTCCAGTAATCTTCTTTAATTGCGGTAATTAAACTATATTTACATGTGCAGAATACTTGTAATTTAGCAAATTGCACTCTCCTCTTTGCACATTTAATCAGCGCAGGGAGCTGCACTGAGTGAGTGGAGTGGAGTGATTTCAGTGTTTTGATTTCAGTGGTGGGTTGTGTGTTTCTGACAGGGTAAGTGGACTGGGCCCAGGGGCTTGGTGAGGTTAGGAAAACAAGCCGCTGAAGAGGTATTGTCATTGGGCTCTGATTGCAGCTTGTATGCCAATTACAGTCCTTCGCTCCTTTGTGAAGCCAGCCAGAGAGTCGATCTGTGGACCTGTGTGTTACTAACTAGTAGTAGTGGAGTACCTGTGTGTGTGGACAGGAAGATTGTAAATGATAGGAACACCCTGGTGTCACAATGGGTCTGGTTCTTGAAGTATACTCAGCATACAAATTGTGGTACTGTATGTGTTATACTTAGTAGATTCATCAGGGTGCCGTTTTCATCCCCTGTGCTGTTTCACATAAGGTATTTTAAGTGCAAGTTAAAAGGTGGGCATTACCCAGATCTGAGAACAGCTGCTGTTGTAATGAAACAGTTTGACAGTGGAATATCAACATGCTTGCTCTCAGACTAATGGTATTAACTAGGGACTCATATGAAAGAGGGAATTGATCAAGTAGCAACTGCCTAATATTAGCATTCCTAAATAGCTAAATGATCCCCTACTACTACGTGATGGTGGAACTGTTGGCCTGAAACATCGGAACCTACTTAGGTCATGTTCTCATCTACTGTATTTCAGCACTGGAACAGTCGTATCTAAAATGTATAATCCAAAAAGTAATCCACCCAGAACCAAACATTCCTATGAAATGCATGGTTAAATCATGCAATTATATGACAACTTCATACTACCGTATATATCGTGCTGGAGTTGGTGTAGCGGTCTGCACTCCAGACTCTAGAACACTTTGAGTGGCGGTGATGGTGGTTTTAGAACCGGCTCTGCCAATGTCTGTCACCTTCTCTGTCTCCCGCTACATACCAGTCTCCCTAGCCTATGCTTCCAACTGTTCTCTCATTAAAATAATAATAATAAAAATACACTATATTGTTTATTGGCAGGGAATATTGTGACACATTTTTGTATTTTTCAGTTCTAATCAGTTAGCATCCAACATGGGAAATGTGTTGATGAAATCTTCAAAACACTACACTTTTGATATGGCCATTCAAATGTGAGCTTTTGTACATGTTGAATTGCCGTTTTACCAGAACATATAATAGACCAATCTATTACAATTTAAAGTACTTGGGGAACGTTTAGTTCAGCGATAACATGCTAGGTTAGTGAGGTTAAGGTTAGATTAAGATGAGGTTAGGGTAAAAAAACATTTTTTTTATGTTTCGTAACCGTACAAGGCTTTACGTTTTCCTGACTCATGTTATGGAGCACATATTTTTTCTAAAAGTGTTATGAAATATGTGTTATTCACAATCTAAATTCTTCAGAATAGCTATGACACATTAAAATGAATTTTTCAGCTCTCAAAAGCGGGCCACTATTATAATGGGGAAGTAATAATAGGGGAAGTAATAGTAATAATATATATTATAATATACAGTAATTGTGTAAAATGTAATTCACCCAATAATAGAACTGTGGTTTACGCCAAATTGAAAGGAGGGTCATGATTTGTGATTTCGGGAGATTAACTACCCGTTTAAGTCACATTCTTGTTTATTTTAATGATGGAAAATTTTGTATCTAAATACTTCTAAACCTAAATACTGTAAGTCATGCTCAGATCTATTTCAATGGTGCGATAGTATAGCTAGCAAATACAATATGTGTACTATGCAGTCTAACCAGTTTAAGTCCATTTACACTTTCTTTGAGGCCAGGCCACAGGACTTCATACATGGTCTGGCCCATATCCCCCATCAAATTAGTCAGAGGAGTAGACATGAGTCCCCACGGGGCGGGACTGGCTTTATCCTGTGTGTTGTTGTTATAGAGAAGCTAGCTACAGTACCATTAGGCATGTCCCCCTAGGCTAATGACAGCCCTTTATGCCCCTACAAGGCTTGATTGAGCCTCTGTGGATGGAACAGCCCCCCAGTGAGGTGAAGATGTAGGGAGACCTGCAGGCTATGGTAAACAACACAAGGTTAACACAACAGGAGATTCCATCCCATTGTAAAAAATACGCAAATTCATGGGACCAGCACATTGCGGGATTTTACAGGATTAGCATTAAAATGTTGCTAGTTACTGGGAAACTACACAGATTTCAGTTTTTTTTTGTGGAGTAGTTAGCTGAAATGTACTATGATTGTGTGCATTTTTTTACTTTGATGGTGGAATCTTTTTTTGCTTCTTTTTTGCTTTTCCAGTTGTAGCAAACAAGGAAAGCATGTTCCATGTTCAATAATGGTGACAAGATTTATGGGACATGAGAATCCCTCTTATATTGCTGAACCAAGCCTGCATGGTGACATGGTCGCTGAGGTAATTGCTGTGGTCACAGAATGCTTTTCCCTTTCGTAATGGTTTATTGTTTGCCACATGACTATTCCATTGCACATCATTGGACACAGCCATTTTTCTGGGAAGGGGAATACAGTGTTCAATACAATATTCATAGAAGCAGCTACAGATGTTGCTCGTCTAAATTCCACAGTTTGCATTTTTATAGGAATTACTTCACAGGTAGAAAATAGTATGTCCCACTCAGGCAGGGTGCGGTCCGCTGATTGGGTGTTATAGAAACTGGAGGAGTATGAGTTCCTCTGAATGGTTAGTTTATAAAGCATGCTACAGATGTGAATTAGAGCATTATGTGATGTATTTGAATAGAACAGCCTGCTGTATATCTCTTAGGTAGAGTAGGAGAAGTATCTTGAGTGCAAATGATGTCCTAAGACAGAGCAAGCCCAAATCCTGATTAGCCAACGTGTATTTTCTTCTAATTAGTTTCCATTCAGTGTAATTATCATGGAGGCTCATCATGGGGAGGGAAACCAATGTAACGCTTGGGAGACAACGTCCTTGGCCTCTCTTTCATGCCTTGGTTTTAGCATTTTTTTTCAGGTGCAGTTACTTTTCTCTTTCCTAAGCTTTTGTAGTATGAAAAGCTCCATGGAGAAAAAAAAACGAATTTCTGAAGGTGATGTTTTGTGTGCGAACAATGCTAGCCCCTGTGCTGTTATAGCTACGAAGGCCGGTTTATTCTGGGAAGTTTGAAGTAAAACATATATATTTATTTTCTAGTTTTCGTTAATGGCAAGGTCAAGTAGCAGAAATAGGAAAGATGACGATGCTGAGAAGACTGTAATGTTGGTTTGGTCCTAAAACATTTGAGTCTGCTGAGCATGAAAGCCTGGCAGGAGACATCCTATTTGGGTGTTTTTACCATTGTTATCACTGTATTATGTTATCAAGGCTTTTTATAGTCACTACTGCTGTGTCCCTGTATTTCAGTATAATGGAAAAAGTGTGTCAATGCATCAAGATTTGATAGAAGCTCCCTTGAGTCTCAAAGTTTCATTCTTCAGACCTAAAAAGGCCAAGAGAAATAAATAGCCCTATGGTTAAAAAGACCAGGCTCTTGCCATCTGACAACTGTTTAATGTTGGAAGAATCTGTATTTTTATTCCTTTGATTTGCTTCCTTAACCTGTTTCAGTGACTGATCAAACCCAATGTTAATGGATCTGCTTGTGTTACAAAGACCAAGACTAAAGGAGAACAAAGAGAAAATGATTGGCAGAAAACTGCACTGATTCACTGTTGTTGTAAGTGTGCAGGAAGATGATTGATACTCACGTCTTGTCTTATCAGGCCCTGGAGAGAGATGGGCTCTACTAATGTTGCTTTCGCTGCCAATCAACCCTTTGTCTGGTTGTCTCCCAATGAATACTCTGCCAGCCAAGCTCTAACCATCTAGCCTGCTACATCTGCCTTTAGATGTGAAAGGAAATCAGATTTTCTTTCTACTGTCGCTTGATTTGAGCAACCAAAAAAGAAAGCTAAGACAAGTTCTGTCTCCTGCCAACTGTCATATAAGTGGTATGTTCACAGGATATGAACTTTTGATTAGATTTTCTCCATTGTGGTTTTTAGTCCCAGCTATCTGTGTCTTTATTGATACCAAATCCCCCACTGATCCCTCCAAATCTTAATAATGTATCCACTCTCCACAAATGTCCCTGTGCCTAATCTCTTGGCCAGAGACGAAACGAGGTGTAAGCTGCCCCACTGCTACAACCTCAGGCTCAGACTATGAGTGCTACTTACCCCAAAGTGCTGAGGGCAGGTCCTTCCTGGCTTACCCCTATGAGTACCAGACTGATAGCTCTCTGATCTGAAGCAGGACCATGTTATCCCTAGCTCAGTGTATTTGAGACAGTAGTGGCGGCTGGTGACTTGAAACATTTCAGAGACCGGAAGACTGGTATAAATCACAGAGACACAACTTGTTCCAAAACTATTTTCTTTTAAACTTAAATAATCCATCCGAAAAAAATTATTACATAAAAGTTCCAACACCAATATTAAGTAGCAAAATCCTTTGTCATAATATTAATGTCACCAGAATTATTTTAGATATGGTATTAGATTTGCTAGCTTGCGAAAGCTGAGGATAGCCTACCAGGGTCCAACGTTAACTTTTTTTCTCACTGGCCCTTTCGGGCCAGTTGGTCTAAAATTTACTGGCCCGGACCGATTTATTACTGGCTCAAATTAAATTTGGAAAAAATAAATAAAAACCTGTGTTTCTTTACATAAATGCACATAAATTACATATGTGTAATCAAAAAATGACATCCATTAATGTATTTTCCCCTCTTGACAACATGGTAGAAATAATATTTAGTTAATATTCCCCTAAGACACGTGTACAGAGGTAAACGTTGTGCATTCCAAAGTAAGTGTGGT
>JACXGM010023484.1:0-15560 GCA_016801145.1 Umbra pygmaea
AGAGATTTAAAAACAAGGAGTAAAATTTTAAAATCTATTCTCTGTCGAATTGGCAGCCAGTGTAAAAATTTGAGGATCGGTGAGATATGGTCATATTTCCGACATTTATGGATCAGTCTGGCCGCTGCATTTTGTACTAATTGGAGACGGGTGATTTGGGCACTTGATATACCACAGTATAAAGAATTGCAGTAATCTAGCCAACATGTAATAAATGCATGAACAGCCATTTCTAGAGTTTTTGGATTGAGAAAGCCTCTAATTTTAGATAGTAATCGAAGCTGATAGAAACTAGAGCTGATTACAGATGAAATGTGTTTATCAAATTTGAGGGACTGGTCAACAAGAACACCCAAGTATAGTACTCCAGTGGATTTAAAAGCTGATAAGCTTTCTAGCTCAAGGTTTAGGTGCTGGGAATTTTCGTTTGGGCCAAAAACAATAACCTCAGTCTTATCCTCATTAAGAAAGAGGAAATTTTGGGCTAACCATGCCTTGACCTCTTCTAAGCATATCAGAAGAGAGTCTAGCACTGCATGGTTGTTTCTCTTAATAGGGATGTAAATTTGGGTGTTGTCCGCATAAAAATGAAAAGAAACACCATGCTTTCTTAGGATGGTGCCCAGAGGTAGCATGTAGACAGAAAATAAGGAAGGGGCCAAGATGGAGCCCTGCGGGAGCCCACAGGTGAGGGGTGCCATAGAGCTGGAGAAGTTTCCCATTTTTACTGAAAACTTTCTGTCAGACAGGTATGACAGAAACCATTTCAGAACCGATGCCCTTAGACCCACCCAGGACTCTAGTCTAGCTAGAAGAGTAGGGTGGTCAATGGTATCAAAAGCTGCCGATAGATCTAAGAGAACAAGAACAACGGTGTCTCCGGAATCAGTAGCGTGATAAATATCATTTAGCACTCTCAGGAGGGCAGACTCAGTGCTGTGGGCAGACCTAAAACCGGATTTAAAAACCTAAAAAATACTATTATTTAACAAATATTTTTGGAGTTGATCCAACACAATTTTCTCTAATAGTTTGGAGACGAAATGTAAAACAGAAATAGGTCGAAATTTTTTAAAGACAGAAGGATCTAGTGAAGGCTTCTTAAGCAGAGGTGTGACCGTGGCCACTTTAAGATTGGCAGGAACAGAGCCAGTTTTAAGACCCTTGTTGATAAAAGAAACCATACCTGGCCCAACTGATTCAATTATAAGTTTTAAATATCTTGGGTAGATAATATCAATAGGACAGAATGACGGTTTGAGCTTCATAGTCAAGTCCTTCAGTGACTCGAGATTGATAGGATCAAAAACCTCCCAAGAGCCAACAACAGGTGACGAGATCGGAGGGACAGATGAATTAGCACAGACACTAAGTCGTAATTTAGTGATTTTGTTAATAAAAAATCTTAAGAAGTCTTCACATAGAGCTTCAGAGGCAGTAGACAGTGTTTTAACAGAAAGGTTTAAAACAGATTGAATGACTGAAAACAGGACCTTGGGGTTGGAGGGGTTAGATTCAATTAAATTAGAAAAATAAGCTGCTTTCGCAGATTTTGTAGCATTCTGGTAAGCAGTGAGAGCGTCTTTGAACATGTGGAGAGAGACCTGTAGTCTGTCCCGTTTCCATTTACGTTCAGCCTTTCTACAGGTTTGTCTATGGTGACGGATGTCAGAGTTTTGCCACACTTCAGATCTCGGTTTATGCTTGGAAGGTCTTAGGGGGGCAGTCACATTTACAACCTCGAGCCAAGCAGAGCTTAAAAGGCTGAGATGTTGATCCACATCCAGATCAGGTAGTGGTTGGTCCAGGTTCAAATGTGAGCAAAGTTCAGCAAAGCACAGATCAAAATTAGTGCTAAACTGTGGGGGGTAAAACCGTGACAATGTAATAGGCGCAGTAGTGAGCTGGGAGAGCCCTGGGAGGGACAGGGAAAATAAAATTGGTTTATGATCGGAAAACAGGGAGTCTGAATAAACAATGTCGGTGACATCGATTCCATAAGATAATACGAGGTCCAATGTGTGGCCCTGGATATGAGTAGATTTTTGAATCCACTGTGATAGATTAAAAGCTGCTAATAGATTAATAAACTCCTGCGCCAAGGGATTTAATTGGCAACACACGTGAATATTAAAATCACCCACCAATAAAAAGCGGTCATAATTTGTGGCAATATTGCCGATAAACTCGGTAAAATGCTGAATAAAATCCTTAGTAGAGTGAGGAGGGCGATAGATCACCGCTAGACAAACGGGACCGTTCCAATCAAGGTGAAGGAGTTGAGCTTCAAAGCTGGAGAAATGCGCTATACTGATAAGCCGGCAACGTGAAGAGAGAGAGTTACTTAAAATGGTTATGATCCCACCCCCACGTCCACTAATACGGGGAGAATTTAAAAATGTAGAGGTCGGTGGAACCAGTTCTGAGAATGGAGTTAAGTCGCCAGGCTTTATCCAGGATTCTGTGATAAACAAAAAGTCCAGATTGAGTTTGGAGTAGAAATCATTTAGTAAAAAGGTTTTATTCACCACAGAGCGGGCGTTTATTAGCGCCATCTTCGGCGGGGGAATGGTAGCGGAGAATGAAGACGCTTTTGTTAATGAGCTGAGATTTCCAAGAATAGCTCCTTGCGGCCGGGAGCAGCGACTGCTTTCGGGAGCAGGCCGAGTAGAATGACACTGGAACCGGGGAACAACAGGACGGAGCCAGCGATAGACTGCACCCCGCGGGCGCCAGGCAGTAGGGACGCCTCGAAGCGAAATACCTGTTCGTAGGTAAGTCCTCCGTTTCGTAATTAGTCCTCCTCGGGTTCCTCGTTTCTTCCTACGTTTTCTCCGCGGGGAGTTGAGTGGCCAACAGCGGAGATCATGTAGAGAGACCGATCGTGGAGGGTCGTGCGATTTGTTTGAATTGTAGCAGGGACAGTCCACGTCAAACGATTGGAGATTAATGAGTGAGTCTACAGTTGCCTTGCCTTGCCTACAGCAGAGAGGTGGATATCAATGAGCGTTTGTCTGGCGTAGACCAGGCGCGTAGAGCAGGAGACAGACACAGTTAACAAACAGAGAAGCCAGGAGAGCAATGGAGAGAGCAACAGACTGCAAGCCGAAGACACAGGCGCCATCTTGTTACCAATATAGCTAGCAGGACCAACTTTAAAAGATGAGAGAGGCCTGAAATATTCATCATAGGTACACTTTAACTATGAGAGAAAAAATGAGAAAAAAATCCAGAAAAATTACATTGTAGGATTTTTTATGAATTTATTGGTAAATTGTATTGGAAAATAATTATTCGGTCTCCTACAAACAAGCAAGATTTCTGTCTCTCACAGACCTGTAACTTCTTCTTTAAGAGGCTCCTCTGTCCTCCACTCATTACCTGTATTAATGGCACCTGTTTGAACTTGTTATCAGTATAAAAGACACCTATCCACAACCTCAAACAGTCACACTAAACTCCACTATGGCCAAGACAAACAAGCTGTCAAAGGACACCAGAAACAAAATTGTAGACCTGAACCAGGCTGGGGAGACTGAATCTAAAATAGGTGAGCAGCTTGGTGTAAAGAAATCAACTGTGGGAGCAATTATAAGAAAATGGAAGACATACAAGACCACTGATAATCTCCCTCGATCCGGGGCTCCACGCAAGATCTCACCCCATGGGGTCAAAATGATCACAAGAACGTTGAGCAAAAATCCCAGAACCACATTGAGGGACCTAACAAATGACTTGCAGAGAGCTAGGACCAAAGTAACAAAGGCTACCATCAGTAACACACTACGCTGCCAGGGACTCCTGCAGTGCTAGACGTGTCTCCCTGCTTAAGCCAGTACATGTCCAGGCCCGTCTGAGGTTTGCTAGAGAGTATTTGGATGATCCAGAAGAGGAATGGGAGTATGTCATATGGTCAGATGAAACCAAAATGGAACGTTTTGGTAAAAACTCAACTCGTCGTGTTCGAAGGAGAAAGAATGCTGAGTTGCATCCAAAGAACACCATACCTACTGTGAAGCATGGGGGTGGAAACATCATGCTTTGGGCCTGTTTATCTGCAAATGGACTAGTATGACTGATCCTTGTAAAGGAAAGAATGAATGGGGCCATGTATCGTGAGATTGAGTGAAAACCTCTTTCCATCCACAAGGGCATTGTAGATTAAATGTGTCTGGGTCTTTCAGCATAACAGTGATCCCAAACACACCGCCCGGGCAAGAAGGAGTGTCTTCGTAAGAAACATTTCAAGGTCCTGGAGTGGACTAGCCAGTCACCAGATCTCAACCCCATAAAAAATCTTTGGAGAGAGTTGAAAGTCTGTGTTGCCCATCGACAGCCCCAAAACATCACTGCTCTAGAAGAGATCTACATGGAGGAATGGGCCAAAATACCAGCAACAGTGTTTGGAAAAACTTGTGAAGACTTACAGAAAACATTTGAACTCTGTCATTGCCAACAAAGGTATATAACAAAGTATTAAGATTAACTGTAGTTATTGACCAAATACTTATTTTCCACCATAATTGACCAATAAAGTAATTAAAAATCCTACAATTTGATATTCTGGATTTTTTTGTTCTCATTTTGTCTCTCATAGCTGAAGTGTACCTATGATGTAAATTACAGGCCTCTCTCATCTTTTTAAGTGGGAGAACTTGCACAATTGGTGGCTGACTAAATACTTTTTTGCCCCACTGTACATATGCCACTAATAGATATATAATAATGGATCATTGGCCTCAATAAATAAATTAGTAAGTATAATATTTTTGTCTCATTTTATTAACTGGGTTCTCTATCTACTTTTAGGACTTGTGTGAAAATCTGATGATGTTTTAGGTCATATATATGCAGACATATATATGCAGACATATCCTCTTCCCTCCCCAGGCCGTTGCTGAAAATGAGAATAAGTTCTGTCAACTTGCCTCATAAAGTAAAGGAAAAACTAAAGAGCTACAATACAGAGACTATATAATATATACTATACATACTACACACTCTATATACTAGATTCTATATACTACAGACTCTATATACAACATACTCTATATACTACAGTCTCTATATTCTACAGACTCTATATACAGTGGGCTCCAAAATTACTGGCACCCCTGACTGGTATTGCACAAACAATACTTTAAAAACATAAGCAATATATAATAGAAATAAACTCAAAATACCAAAATGTGAGAAACAGTGTACATTATTAATGTTGCAAGGGAACCAACCAAAATCATACACTTTTTAAAAATACCAAAAAAAATCTTTAATAAAATAATTATTGCATTCCTTATTCAGTACTTTGTGTAACCGCCTCTGGCAAGGATAACAGCATGGAGTCTCTTCCTGTAATGTTTGTAATGTAAGGTTAAAGAACACACTTGGAGTGATCTTGGACCATTCCTCTATGCAGATCCTTTCAAGATCCTTCACATTCTAGGGTTTGCACTTATCAACTGCCCTCAACTCAGCCCACAGGTTTTTGATTGGATTGAGGTCCGGTGACTGGGATGACCATACATTCATTTTGTTGCCAGGGAACCATTTCTGTGTGGATCTTGAGGTATGTTTTGGGTCATTGTCTTGTTGGAAAGTACACCTAGGGCCAAATCCCAGGCTTTTTGGCAGAGGCAACCAGATTGTCAGACAAAATTTCCTGATTCCTGGTGGAATTCATAATGCCATCAATCTTAACCAGTGCCCCTGGACCTCTGGAATTAAAACATCACTGACACACCACCATATTTCACCACGGGCATGAGGTGCCTCTCCTTGTATGCATCTCTGTTTCGACTTTCAATGCCAAACAAGCAGATGCTGTATTTTACCAAAACCTGAGCATCTTCTTTCAGCCATAATTTACACCTTTGGCAAACTCCAAGCACTTGCTTCTCTGTCTTGGGGTCTGAAAGGGCTTCCTTCTGACAATGCTTCCAAAGAGGCTGTGGTTGTGGCATCTGATGGTGCTTTTTGAAACCAGGTGACCCAAAGATGCCACCAAGGCCTGCAGTTCTTTCATTGTCATTCTAGTGGATTTTGTTGCTTCACTCACCATCCTCCTCTCTATCCTGGGGGGCAAAATGCATTTGCGTCCTCTACTCATGAGGTTATCAACTGATCCATTTATTTTGAATTATTTTATAATTGCCCTGTCAGTGCTTAGTGGTATATTCAATCGTTTGTAGATCTTCTTTTAGCCATAACCAGATTTATGACGGTCTATGACCATCTGTGTCTTTTGAACTGCCAGGTTTTTGGTTTTCTTGATGGTGTTGGATATTGTGTGTGCGTTACCTCAGTTTCATATCCTAGTGGAACAGGAAGTGATGTAATGGTTCAATATATTTCCTTAAGTCTTAAGCTGGATTCACACAAGACACGGCAAAAAATCCCCGTACGGCATCGTAATGCAGACACACTTGTACACTGCAATTAACATCGTAATCAATCTTCCGTATCTACGAGATGGTGGGCAACATTGCATACAACTGTCCATCTCCAGGAAGGCAACTGACAGGAGCTGTTTTCAGTTTAGTATTAATTGACAATACGAAAACTATCTACTGAGCTGTCAAAGCTTGTCTTGCAATCTCACACACCCATAGATGAAAGTGACATATTAGCTCTTTCTCTGAGGTAAACCAACTTCCGGTTCTGGCACCATACGGCAAAGCACCGCACAAGTTGGATTATTTCAACTGTTGCAACACACCCGCCGCACCACATCCACATTTTGCTGGTTCCGGTAGATTTGCCGCAGCGGTGCGCATTGCTTCCTACTGAAATGAATGGACTTCCGCCGCAATGTAACCAGTTTGCCGGACCTGGTGTGAATCCAGCTTTAGATTAACTTAAAAAAACGGAATTTCATTCCTCTTTATTTTTGGTAGATGTTATTTACAATAATCTTTCTAGGTGCAATTGATTGTGAAACCTTGATTTGGAGGATATAGATTTTTAATTTAATCAATAAATGACACATAATTTAATCAATAAATGACACATTAATAAAGTACAGTACTTCTCACATGTTGGTATTTTGAGTTTTTCTCTATATTGTATTGCTTATATTTTTACATTATTATTTGTCCATTGACATTCAGGGGTGCCAGTAATTCTAAATCCTACTGTAATACATATTCTGCCCACAGGAGATAGTCATTCTTGTAATAATTAGTATTGAGGTTTTTTTGTTATAATTTGCATTTGAACAAAAAAAGCAATACCGTATAATGGTCTTACCAGCTCCATGTGAAGACATATTAACAGTGATGTTTTGATGAATTGACCCCTCAACACTGCATCCATTGAGCTGGGGTGTTACAACAACAGAACCACCTTGAGCCTTAATGGAGTACTGTGGAGTAACTGGTTGAGCCATAATGGAGTACTGTGGAGTAACTGGTTGAGCCACAATGGAGGACACATTAACGGAGCCCTAAACTAGAATGGGAGATTGATATCATGGATTAGAATGATCAGTCAGTTCCACTGTGGTTTTAAGAGAGACTGTTTTGTACTGTGATGTCATCATATTCACAGAGGGCAAAATGTATAATATATAAACAAATCACCACAAGCAGGCTAGAAAAACATAGTAAACATGCAGAATACATGAGGGGTTGTTGTATTTAAATATAATTGGTCATCAAAACTTAGTGGGCAAGTAACAACATTTTTAGTTTCCTCACATTATCACTGACATTTTACAAATTGCAGAATTTGAATTGTTTTATTTAAAGGAGAATTCTGGGCGATTTCAAAAGGTAGATGAAATTTGGAGTGCTGTCCGTAGGGAGACAAACTCAAACAATCTGTGTTGCCTACACCATTTTATCCTCCTGCTCCAGTTTACACCTGTTACACTGCAACAGGGCAAGTTTTAAAACGTGCTTATAGCCTCTTATCGTGTTGAAAATTTCATAAAAAATGTGCATAGCCATGTGCAGTGATTCCGTCAGAGTGAACACAGTGAATCTGACCAGTAGATGTGAAAGAATCGTAGATGTGAGGTGACTCTGAATGGTAGAAGGAGGCCCCCAAATCAAATTCTGCTTAGGGCCCCCAAAAGGCTTAGGCTGGCACTGGTAGGGAATCACTGACCCATCTAAATAGCTTTTTCCACATTTTAAAATGTCAAGAAATACAGTTTGTACAAGTTTGTTACAAAGAATCTTGTTCCGTTCTCACTGCGTAATATTCTACATGGAGCAGGGGGCTAAAAGCTATAGCTTCCAAAAGCTTGTAGAACATTAATTTCAAAATATTTAAAAAAATCTTAAAAAGCTATTTGGATGGGACTGTTTTTCCTACACTATGCGTTGCAGGAATCGGTGAGGACAAGTTGTCATTTGCAGCAACGGCCTAGGGAGAAGGGGGAAAGGGGAATGAACGAGCCAATTGATAGGGACAATTAGGTTGCCATGATGGTATGAGGGCCAGATTGGAAATTTTTCCAGGACACCAGGGTTAACACCCCTCTCTAACGAATAGGGCCATGGAGAATCAGGACACCCATTTAATGTCCCATCTGGAAGACTGCAACCAACACAGGGCAGATGTCCCCTTCACTGCCCTGGGGCATTGGGAATGATCTTTAGACGAGAGGGAAGATCGACCCCTTTTGGCCCTCCAACATCGCTTCCAGCCGCACTGGTCTCCCATCTAAGGACTAACCAAGCCTGACCCTGCTTAGCTTTAGAATCAAACCAGCAGTGCAATACAAGGCTCTATGCTGTGTAATGAAGCACTGCATAATGTAAGAAATTATTATCCCTCTATGCATTGTTGTGTAAATTATTTAAATATTAAGGAACAACATCTTTACAGTGTTTGTAAGCTGGTAACTTAAGAGAGCAGTTCTGTTGTTCCCGGCAAACCTCAACAAATAGAATGTTTACGGTCAATGTATTATTTTAGCTGAGACAAGAAATGTAATGAACGAAGTTATTATTAAGATTTGACATACCCTTGGCAAAAAAAACTGCAGTTAAATGGTATATACTGTCCCCAGTTCTGTCCTCCTTATATGAAGAGTATAGATTGACAAGCAGCAAACCTCCTACAAACATTCCACAAGGGACATTCTCCTCCAAAATTGTTGGTTTATTGAAATGGGAAGGTGAAACTGAAGAGAAAATACACAAAGATAAATCAATAACATAATACAAAGAGTGAATATGGATTCACACACATCGTAAGGATTGGCCTAATCAGGCAGAGGTAGCAAAGAACAAAGCTAGGCTACACTGAGCAGAGCTAAGACATGTTTCTTTGTATAATACTTTTATATACTACAAATAGAAAGTTCTTAAAAACACAAGCTACATCCCGAAAAGTATCCATTTTCAATTTAAAAGGGTTAAATAAGGAGAGAAAGTGTATTTCACTAAATGCAACATTTGTTCAGACTGATAATTATGGCTCAGTAGCTCGTATGCAATCTAAAAACGCACATTCTTTAATTCCATTCTTAGATGGAGCAGTAAAATAACAGAAATTATACTTCTTACCAACGATCTAAGAGCATAAACAATGGGATTAATGTGGATTATAAACAGCAGATATATTGCCATAAGGAGTAATACCCTAATATCAACTTCCTATAACTAAATCACATGACCAAATGCAAAGTTACAGAGCCTGTGAAAGGACAATTTACAGCAGGAATAAGCAAATCAATAGGCAAAGGCACATACCAGTCACATTTCAGCTATAAACTGGTCCAGTCCTGCAGTTTTAAACAGATACCTTCACTCACGTAAGTGGATATCAGCTCTCATAGTTTCTTTAGGATTAGTGGTTGATTCCTGA
This sequence comes from Umbra pygmaea, assembly GCA_016801145.1. NCBI lineage: Eukaryota > Metazoa > Chordata > Actinopteri > Esociformes > Umbridae > Umbra > Umbra pygmaea. The sequence goes on from JACXGM010023484.1 coordinate 9,817, forward strand.
AACAGACTGTAGGCTAGGTTTCAACAATAGTACAATGTACTGTGATGATAATGTATGTATTGCCTTTTACAGGAACAGTATGTTACAAATATGCTTTCCCCAATGAGGAAATTAAGGAAAGGTATGGTAGCAGTTTAATTTGTTATTTACTCTCACAGTTTCACACAGTGTTCCAAAAATAAATAATATAAAATATTCATGCTCTGATGACCCATAAGGAAATCTAATACATAGCCACATGTCCCACATCGGCATATATGGCAGACAAATCATCATGTGTATATATACATATATGTCAAAATAAACAAAAATGTGCAATTTTTATATGTACATTTCCACTTTAGACATTTACGTCTTTTGACATTTATGGTTTACAGAGTGTATAAGTAATGTGATGTACACTGCTCATTTCATATGAAATATTTTCGTCTTTACATAGTTGAATGTGCTGACAACAAAATCATACAAAAATTATAAATGGAAATCAAATTTATCAAGGAAATGTGAGAGAACTGCTCAACTCCTAATTAAAAGAAAACTTTAGAATTAGTACAACCGATGAAAAAGGGCGGTGACAGGGAAACATTATAATTACAAAGGGAGGCATACTATATTCACACATTGGACACAGAGAGTCCAAAAGGCTTAAATGAAGAACTTCAATTAGGATGTTTCCTGTGAGCAACGTGTATAATTGAGCAAAAAAGTTTATAATGTTTATCAAATTGTGTGGACCAATTAGGGTGTTTTCCACTAAAAAACAAGTATAATTGATGTCTTCATTGATGGTTTATTTAAGAGTCTTGTTTGTAATGTTTATAATTCTGTGGCGAATGTTAAGATGTAAATAAATGTTTGTGTGTGTATATGTTTGTATATAACCTACATGTAGATGAATGTATTGTATATATCACAATATCAGTGTTATTTGTATGCTTAATTGATGGGTCATTGTTGATGACGTAGTAGGCCAACTAATTGAAGATTGATTGATACTACTATAAATTATGCCAAGCCCACTTTTTGTTATTTTAACTAACGCTGATGAAGGCGGTGGCCGAAACACGTTCAGTTGTTGACTACTGCATGAAATGATTAAAAATAATTGAAGGACATTAATCTCAGTTGTGAGTGCCGTTTTTTGGTTGATTTACAAATCAAATTCATCAACCCATGGAGGTATATATATGGAGTCACACTCAAAATCAAAGTGGAAAACCACACTACAGGCTGATCCAAGTTTGATGTATTGTCCTTAAAACAAGTCAAAATGAGGCTCAGTAGTGTGTGTGGCCTCCACGTGCCCATATGACCTTCCTACAACGCCTGGCCATCCTGGATGAGCTGCACTACCTGAGCCACGTGTGGGTTGTAGACTTTGTCTCATGCTACCACTAGAGTGAAAGCACCGCCAGCATTCAAAAGTGACCAAAACATCAGCCAGGAAACATAGGAACTGAGAAGTGGTCTGTGGTCACCACCTGCAGAACCACTCCTTCTATTATTTTCACCTGTTGTCTGTTCCATTTGCACAACAGCATGTGAAATTGATTGTCAATCAGTGTTGCTTCCTGAGTGGACAGTGTGATTTGATTGACTTGGAGTTACATTGTGTTGTTTAAGTGTTCCCTTTATTTTTTTGAGCAGTCTATAATATATGTCAATGTACATATGAGATTATGTAAATAAATAATATAGAAATACTGCTACATTTATTCTTGCCTTATGTCAGTTAACAATTCATCAAACAACAAATTTAAACAAGAATGAATGCTAATGTGTGAGATATTGATTTTATATACAGTACATGTATATGTGATGATAATTAGGGGTATTACATGTATGTCAATTAAATTGTAAATAGAGGGTTATTTTGCAGCTAAAGAAGGATCTTGGTTGAAATGATCATTATCTGGAGTCAGGTTGTGGTTGATCATAGAATCATTAATAAAGTAACATCTTGGTTACATCATATAATCTTTAATAAAGTAACATCTTGGTTACATCATAGAATCTTTAATAATGTAACATCTTGGTTACATCATAGAATCTTTAATGAAGTAACATCTTGGTTACATCGTAGAATCTTTAATAAAGTAACATCTTGGTTACATCATAGAATCTATAATAAAGTAACATCTTGGTTACATCATAGAATCTTTAATAAAGTAACATATTGGTTACATCATAGAATCTTTAATAAAGTAAAATCTTGGTTACATCATAGAATCTTTAATTAAGTAACATCTAGTCTGGAAAGGGATTACACCTGATAAAACGAGAAGCCAATAGTCTATTTACTAGCCAAATATGTACATTACTACAGTAATATTAAGAAATTTATGGAGGGCAAAAAATAAATGCGTGTCTATTTTTAAAACATGCCCAAAATAATTTTGCATTACAATGAAAGGGGAAAGTAGCCCATTAATAAATTTTATAAACTCACATATTTACTCTGTACGTTGTTTTTTGCCAACTCTCTTTTGATGATGCAGCAGTATTGCTTTTTTAGTAATAATGGTCTTATAGTCTTCATAAGAAGCATTAAAACCTCGAACTCAGTTTCAATTAAATACGTAACTCACTTTTTTCTTCCTGGATTTCCATGGGAACTCCTGAAATCGGTAATCCATTGAATATGTCTTGACGTACTCGCCGTGTGCGCGCAGTAACTCTGGGTTACCAATAGGAGGTTGATTGAACTAACTCCTCACAGGCATTTTGGAACCGACAAATCAAACAAACAATCCAAACAAACCAAACAAAATCATTTTAACTAGTCCTGTATTCCTCAGGAAGCTAAAGACATACTTAAGACCTGAGCTTCATTGTAGAATGTCCTCTAAGTTTAACCACAACTGTTTTCCTTGCAATTGCAAGATTAACCTCTGTCTTTGTTTCTGATACTTAGGGCAGTGTAGAATAACATGTACTATAGACTCTTGGCATCCACATAATACACAATTACCATCAGCATGCTTCTTTATTATTTACAAATTATTATTTAAGCTTGTGTGTCCATACCTCATTCTTGCGAATACATCCTTCTCCTACGTGCTTCTGGTCACATTCCTGCCCTTTCCCACTTTAGTCTGGACATTATAGAACTGTCTCCCAGTCTGCCCATTATCCCATAAAGCCATTGTCCCCTAACTATAGATTTAACCATACTTTACTATAATTTACCTCAAAATCTATGCTGGACCTTCTAGCTGCATGCTTAGCACACTTATCCGCTCACTCATTACCTATGACTTCTACATGAGCTGGTACCCATAGTTTCCTCGGTTCTTGAAGCAACAGGGCATTTGCAGCTTGTACTATTTCAAACCCAATATCCTGTCTTGAGTTCGACTGACACGTTTTGAGGCCGATCGAAGCCAAGCTGAAATCTGAAGCGATCACCACCTTCCTTGGCCTATTGACCTCCACCCATCGCAGTGCTAGCCACACAGCAACCAACTCCACCGTATAAACTGCCAAATAATCACTGAATCTGTTACCTATTCTAACTCTTAACTCTGGGATGACATAAGCAATGAAATAGCTCTGATCCCTATATCTGTCCACACTCGTTCCTTGCTTCCCTACTAACAACCCCAAATCAATCGACATTTCTCCGACATGGCGGAGCAGCCGAGAAAAGTACAGTAGGATTCATTTTTTATCCTCTCAACCCCATTCCATTTATCCTATCATTGATCACCCAACCAAAACGTTTGACTTGAGCATCCCCACGCTCTTGGCATGGCTTCAAAACTGATTGGCTCACATGATGTCCATCATGAGCCCTCAGGTTTGCCCAATACACCAGGGCTAGCTAAGGTGTATCTCTTCTAAGGTGAAGAGGCATTTCTCCCATCTCCACCTGAACAGCTGCCACCGGTGTGAATCTGACAGGACCTCAGCACAATCTCAACGCTTGGTTTTGGATCACATCCTTGGTGTTGCAGATCAGTCCAATCATAATCCAGATAACCTGGTTCCAGTCATAAACAGCTATCCCATCATGCACTTCCTCCGTGTAGAATGTTACATTTTGTGTTTGGATCTCTCTCTCTGTTGGTATATGCCTGAGCGCTGTCTCTTGTGTTTTGTATTGTTTGTGGTTTAGGATGATATAGTTGGGTTCTGTGATTGTGTTGAGTGAGTGCTTTGTTTAGTAGTGTGAGTTTGTTAGGCCTGATAGTGTGTTAGTTGTGCTCATCAGTAAGCAATATTGTGTTGAGTGTGCACTGTGTTAATTATACCTAGTTCATTTCTGTCTTCCCAGGGGGAAAGTGGACACACTTGGGAGTGTGTACGTCAGTCGCCCTGGGGCATACATCACTTATATACACTAAGTTAGATCTGGGAAGCACCTACTCTGTATTTTAATTAGGGTGCCTCACTCATGCAAACTCATTTAGTTCTGTGTTTTTGGGATACATTTTTTATTTAACCAGGTAAGTTGACTAAGAACAATTTCTTATTTGCAGCAATGACCTGGGAGCAATTAGGGTAAAGTGTCTTGCCCAAGGACACATGAACATTTGGCTCAGTTGGGAATTGAACCGGCAACCTTCCGACTTCAAGTCTGACTTCTTAACCACTGAGACATTTTTGTATTTTTGGGAACTTTTGTGTTTTACTTTCTGTGCTTTACTTTCTTTTCTCCAGCCCCTACTCCCAACCTAATATCTATTATTATTAACTGTGGCAATAAATAACCTTATTTTAAATGGTATAAATTTGTGTCTGTGTCATGCAAATAAATTAAAAGCAGACACTCTCCATAAACTCACAAGTTCAATGGATGCAAGAACTGTGAAGGTGATATCAAAGAAGGGTCCTATGTGAACATGTAACATGCCCTGTTAAGATGTGTTTGATTGGAATAGCTTCTGATTTCAGTAAATATTACCTCCTAATGCTGAAAATTCAACAAATGACAATTTTCAGTTCTTTAAAACATATAAAATGTTTTGAAACTCTGTTGTGCATAATAATTTGAAACAGTAATTTCTTTTTTTTAAATGTTCATTGCATTGACTTTGAGCATTGTTCATTGTTTACTTATTGTATTTTCAACAGTATCCTACTGTAATTATTAAAGATTGGTTGCATTGCATTTTGGAACAATATTACATAAGCAGGACCAAATGACTTTAATATAGGGGAGAGCGGGGCATGTTGTCACACTTTTCACACTGTCTAACATTTACTGGGCACCGTACATCAGAGTAGTATGAATGTGATACCAAATGAAAGAATGAAGTCTAGGGCAGATATTTTGTATTCATTATATCTTCATATATTATCTCGTTATGGAGTTGTAGGCTGTTGAATAGAGAGTGCGCACTTGTGACAATTTGCCCCGTCGGCAGGTAAGTTGTCACACTGCATTGGGTAAGTTGTCACACTTGATTATTAACCTTTCAGCCGAGATCAGTGACCCAACTTGTTTGAATCCACGTCTGGCCACCACTTGTGGTCACCCCAGTTTTATCAACATTCTATATGTGTCCTAGTCCAAACTCATATTTTTGTAAAACTTTGTCTACATTGTCGAAGAAAGCTTTAACATTTTCTCTGTTGAAGCTACTTGCCCTGGCCAGGCTAGTTGCCTCTGGCTTTCTTAGTGACAGCATTGTGTGCCGCTTTAAGAAGCCAGTAAACCACTCTGCTGGCCTTTTCATTTTCTGCCCACATAGGTGGGAACTTCAGCTAGTGTGCCACAAATGTCAGCTGATCTAGTAATA
>JACXGM010023485.1:0-16187 GCA_016801145.1 Umbra pygmaea
AAGCTACTTTAGACCAACCCATTTTAGATATGCGTCAGGCACAAGAATCATTTATCCCGCCAGTAAAATAGCAACAGCGCCCGGGACCCTCCCACAATGTAACTTGCGTTTCGCCTTTGATACTTGCGTTTCAGATCGTTAAAATAGGGCCCAATATGTTACTGCTATGCTTTCCACTATCTTTTCAACAAGGTGTATCTGTAAGAACACTGTGACCTCAGTATTAATATCTGAATAGTCAGTTGCTTCAATAGGTGGACTGGGAGGGAAATGTAGAACCTTGTCTCGTAACCAAATGACCCACTTTGTAATGCCACTTGATGTGTTCTGATCAAAATGTGCAGGATTCAATCTGATCACAGATTTAGACAATGCAGCATTACATGAACATGGTCTTTACCATAGACTGATCATTTACTTGACATGAATTGCTGGCAAAATGCATTGTCTTGAATGCAATGTCTACAATGTGTAGTATTTGTCTTTGTACATTTACATTTGTATCTCTAAAGAAAGCAATGGGTAATTAAAAAGGAAAACACAGCTGAACTACAAAAAGTGGCATGTGTCAATTGAATCAACAAATTATTTGCTAAATTACTGTAAAATAATATTGACAAGGTTAGTGAAACAAGGTTGGTCACTGGCTGATAACATAAACCATCTATCAGTTCCTACCACTATGTTAATTTCTCCCTTACACCCTGTGTTCCCTGTCCCTGATAACTGTATATTCCCTCCATCTCTGGGAATCGCCCGTCCACTGCATCCCAAATCATATGGTCAAAAGTAGTGCACTGTGTGGAGAAGGGTGGCAGTTGGCGCTCAGCTGTGTTTGCATGGCAATTAGGGCTACAGTACACTGCAACTCACTGGGTTGAGTTGAGCAGTCAGTCTCTCAAGACAGCTGCTAAGTAATCAGCATCCAGTTACTGTGTGTGTGGTGTGGTCTGTGTGTGGTAACTGAACCTCTGGCTGAATTCTGAAATGACACCCTATTTCCCATGTAGTGCAGTGTCCTGAGGCCGAGGCTTCTGGAGAATAGCCTTCATGTCCCTCCCCTCACAGCCTTTCTCTGTCCCTCCCCTCTCAATACCAAATAGAGGGTTCAGTTAGAGAGTGGTAACTGAACCTCTGGCTGAATTCTGAAATGACACCCTATTTCCCATGTAGTGCAGTGTGCTGAGGCCGAGGCTTCTGGAGAATAGCCTTCATGTCCCTCCCCTCACAGCCTTTCTCTGTCCCTCCCCTCTCAATACCAAATAGACCTCCAGGCCTGCCGCTGTCATTGGCAATGCTTTAACTCCACAACCGACTCGTTAAAAAGCCCATCAGTGAGTGAGATGGGACAACCACGGTTTGATGTTTGATAGCTGCCAGGGACCAAGCCCAATTATCTCTAGGATTAAGTCAAGGGGACAATCTCAGTTCTACAAACTTGTCCTCGCAGGCTGTGATTGGTTCCAAATCAGATTTCAGGGAAACCAGGAAATGTTGGAAAATGAGGCAGTATAACTAACCCGCTGTCATCACCACTGATCATGGACCAGTCCACCCACGTCTTTGCTGGACCCTGTCCACTGAATGTTATAACCTGCTGAAACCAGAAGTAATTCTAGCTCAGGCTAATGTAAAAAAATAGACAGAGTTAAACACGTCAATGCACACAAGAGCAGCGACAACAAGAACAAATACAATCATTCTGTACATGACTGCTATACAAAATATGTCACCCTGTTTGTTGGTACATTTGTTGATGTTTACACTCAAATGCTTTAATGCAGTAGAAAGCAGAGCATAATTATTTTTATCAACATTGAAGACATGGGTTGTGTCTAAAACGGCACCCTATTCCATATATAGTGCACTACATTCAGCAGGGTTCTGTTAAATATTAGGCCACTATGAAAGAAAGAGGGTGTAATTTACAACACACGAAGAAGATAAACAATGGCAAATATAGAGGAGAAAGTAATGCTTAATAAATCAATGCCATTAGCATTCGGATTGGGACACCCCAAACACCCTATATTTCACCTCAATGTGACCCCACAGCCCCCCTGTGATAGATCTAGGACCCTATTATGATAAAAGGGATATTAATGGGGAGACCATGTCTGTGTGTGTATGTGTGCATCTGTGGTAACTAGGTCAAAGACATAAGATACACCCTAATTGGCCCCCTGTGTAGTGCACTACTTTTTACCTACCAGAAGTAGGATACATGGGTATTAGGGTGCCATTTGGGAGCCAACTAGAGTCCCACATTAAAAGCATAGACCATCTGTTCTCTGCGAAGGACATTGGGGTCAGAAGAATCGTTTCAACAACTCAACAGTAACCTAATAATTATTACTTCAGGCTGGCTGGCTACTGAGGACATGTTGTATGTGCTTTCTGTTGAATATAGGCTGGTTTAAAATCTATATAGCACAACACACAAATCACATATTTCCCTGTCTTGTGTGTTTAAAACTATGTGAATTATTGATCAAAGTACCAACACAAATATACAGTACTGCATGACATAGTGGAGCAAAAGTAAATTAACACTTTCTTTTTTTAAAGTCTTACAGATTCAGAGAGAATAAGAAATAGTCTGCATCCCAAACGGCAAATTGATTCCTATATTGTGCACTTATTTTGACCATGGTTATCAGCCCTGCTAACCATAGTACCCTAGACTGTATATAGAATAGGTTGCCTTTTGGGATACAGACAAAACGATCCAACGCACCACCAGTATTGATCGTTTAGTCCCTTCAGGAGCAACACTTGGCTAGGTGGAGTGGTGGGCTCTATAAAGTTACCGTATGCACAGCTACAATGCACCAAAGACACAAGAAGAAGCCAACAAGTAGATCCAGGTTTCAAGCACTTGAAACATAGATTACAATTAATCTGTGCCTGTTTAATAAACTTGCCTGGCTTTAATTCACCGATAGAAAAGTTCCCGAAACCAAACCCTTCCAATGGTTCACTCTTCAATAAATCGCACAATGCATCTGAAAAGATTGTATTCGCTCCACAGGCTTGGATAGAGATTGCATCCTTGTATCGGACCAGTTATAGAGTTTGATAGCATGTGTAGCATCCTTGAGGTCATCTCCATTTTGGGTAAACGTTCTTGAAATACCGCCACCTATATTGTATTTTGTGAAGCCAAGCTTGGCAATTTATTGCCAAACATGATTTGGCTGATCCTTCAGTAGACAATAATTGGTTAGATACTGAATAATTTTTTGGGTCCATATGTTAAGAGAAGGCATTAGAACAAAAACTAAAAGATTCACTCTCTCTTTAAAAACTACCAGCAAGTCTGTTAGCAAAATGTACCATCAGCTTACATGAAGATGCTAGCACCTGCAAAATCTTGCAAGTTCTTGAACTGTTGTCATCTCATGCATACAATTTATTCATGACAGATTTACAGTAATATTTATTTTTTTGAAGTCTCTTCACAAGAGATCCTTCCTCAACCCATAAAATATCTCGCCCAGTAAAATACCTCTAAATGGTGAAAGTCCTCATGGCGGTTCCCATGCTAAAACAGGCTACTTAACACTAGATCCATCTCAGCGATTGGATCCAGATTCAGTTCAAACACAATATATAGCAGCCCAGGCTGGAGGTGGTGTACATATTTACTTACCTAGCTAAACAACATGACCACTGACTGAAGTAACTCTACAGAGCACAGGAAATAAAAGACCATGACAGAGGAGCCATGGCACATCACCGTTGGTCCAAAGGGTAATCAAACCATTATGCCTCATATCTCTAGGATGCTGCACTGACACCCTGCTGCTGGAAAAATGGTCGATAGGGGATAGGAGAGCATGTTGGGGGAGCTGACAGGTGTGTAGGTGTCTGTAAATCGGAGTCAGAGTCACATTTCTGTTCCCAGTTTGTCGTCTTCCATTCTCTCTTTCTTTTTCTCAATTAAATATTTGTCTGAGTTTTTTGTCTTTGTCACCTTTTCCACAGTGCTGTTCCTTTGCCACCCATGACATGTGTAAAACCTCTATCCTAGTCCTGGCTAAAGAGGGGGATCTGCAACCACATCGGAGGGGGAGGGGGGGGTTGTGGTGGGGGAGTGTGTTGATTGACAGGCTGCCTTGCCCCTCCTCTCAGCCGCAGGAGATGACCGTGAAGCGTTTGGAGATGCAGGACATGTTGTGGAGCACGATGCCCAGCAGAAAGAGCAAGACGCATGCCACCAGGATCACTGTGCACACCCCGGACCATGTGGAGCCCTTCCCTCCTGCCCCACTGACTCCTCCCCCAGGTCCCCTTCTCTCCCCCTCCCCCAGGCCATCTAGATTCATCCCCAAGCCCAGGGGTTGCAGCTCAGGCATGGCCACCACAGCCACGTCTAGCTTCTGCTGCCCCCCGCCCCCACCAGGCAGGAACCGGCAGCCCAGTTCACCAGGCATCAGCGCCCTGTCCTTAGCAACAGGCAGAGGCATCATGTAGCAGCCGTTGCTGGGCAGGCGTATGAACACGGGCGTGTGCTCGGAAGCATGCGGAATGGCGATGACTGTGATGATGTCGGGGTCGTCCGGGAGCTGGGAGACGGACTGACCCGCGGGGAGCTGGGTGACGCCGCGGCACCAGGGGCAGCGGATCTCTTTCTGGCTCGACCTCATCTGGGTCAGGCACACAGAGCAGCACGTGTGTCTGCAGTCCAGGAGCTTGGGCCTCCGCCGCGGGCTGTAGTAGTTGAAGCAAATCTGACACTCCAAGATGGAGTCTTGTGAAAGGGATAGGGTCTCCATGTTGTTATAGGGTTGTTTCTGAGGGGTCCTCGAAAGCCTGGGGAGACTCAGGTTTCGTTTCGCTCCACTCAACAGATCTGGAGCTATAACTAGAATGATGTGGTTTTACAATGCTAGGTGCTTCATAGGTTCAGGACAAGGAATTGAACGTGCTCGACTCTTATGCTCTTGCATCATTAAATGAAGGGTGCTTCGAACTATTTAGTTTAATAGTCAGTTGCTTCTGTGTAATGTCACACAATTTAGATAGAATTAGACCCTCTGTGAGGCGCTTGAGTCCTCCAAAGAGCACCGCTGCACCGTTTGATCATGTAGCTCCTCCTCTGCTTTTGTAACTCCGCACACCCAGCCACCTCAGCATCAGTGTGATGTCACAGGGTGATCATGGTCACATGGTGGTTCATCTGTGAAATACGAGAGAAAAGAAGTGTTAATGGGCTGAAGAGTGTACGTGCACAGAGCTGATTTGTGTGTATGTGAAGTGGGCATCAACCCAAATAGTGGAAGGAAAATCCCAGCTGTGTCAGGGCATTAGCTGTGTAACGGGCAGCCAGAAACATGGGCACTGTGTGTCTCCCAAATGCCTCAATATTCCCCTTTATAGTGCACTGCTTTTGGAGAGACTCCTTTGGGTAATATTGTGCCATTTATTTTGTAGCCTTAAACCACCACCACCCCTTCAACCCCCAATTCCTGCTGGAGAGTCTGTTTTGCTCATCATCAAACAGTGAAGTCAGTTAGCTGCCCTGCCCCTATCAACATTCTGCCTCTGTGCCTGGCAGGCTGGCACATCCGTAGGAAACACACACACACACACACACACATGCTGCCTGGGGAGGTAGGAGGGGACTCCCACCAGTATGTCATCGTTCCCTGGTGAGTGTCCTATCGCCCTGGTGCTGAGTTGATGTTTTGGACGCTGCCAGCTCTCATATGATGACATGTACTGTATCATGTGCAGCACACAGAACCCTTTTCAAACAGACACAAAACACACAGAGACACAATATTTCCAAGAAAACTTAAAAATAAATAAATATATATTGATCGGTCTGTCCGTAAAGTGCTGTTTCTCCCTGGGGGACACTTAGTTGGTTTGTATCACGTTTGAGAGATTTCTAGGTCAGTGAGATGTAGTAATAGGCTTTACACGCTAAACGATACCCACTATTACATCAGAACATGTACTGAAGGGTGAATGAGATCAGAAAAATGTCATTGCTTAAAGCCTTCATGTTATAATGAGTGCACTGCAAGTTATTATTTGTTTATTTGCGGTTCTCTGCGTTTGATAGCACCATTGGAGTAATATTTCAGTGATGTTAATATCAGCAGGTGATTTGATACATGTTTAAGTTGTGAACTTTTCCAGACCCTAAAACACTACAACTGTGGAGGTGCGGTACTTCGTGCTCAGGCCTCGTCTAACCCTAAAGTGTTTAGTGTATTTTCAAACTATTTTTTGTTGAGATGGAGGTAAAAAGTATGTTTTCATTATGAATGCTCATTTTAGATTGTGTTGAGAGGATGCATTTTTGACACAACTGTATCATTGCTTTCTACCAATCAAATGAAGACATTTTATGTGAAGGGGCTATGAAGTTTTATAAACGGAGCCCTTTATGTTTAACGTATCCAAAAGATTTGGCCATACTGTGCAATCACATAAAAGGTATTCTATTTATTATTGCTAATATTATTATATACCTTATGCAATATATTGTATTTCAAAATGACAATTTTTTTAGACTGATTAATATTTATTTTTTTAACTAGATGTACATTATATAGTATATTTGAGGTATACTACTTTACAGAAACATTTTTATGGCTTATATGGGCTACATCCTTGTATCACATATGGCATAACCAGAATAGTGGTCTCAACATGCCACAACCACACATAATGAAAAGTAATATCACTGTCATTATATCATATTGTGTGTGTAGATTATACCAATGATATCACATATTGCTAAATATTTCAAATGAATTTGGCCATTCTGCTAATGTTTGAGAAAAGATAAACCTTACGCCCCCTTTTCCTGTTTGATAATAACCAGGTTAGTTCATTCATATAGAACGTACTGTACATGTGTTGCACAGACATTACCGTACATTTTCTCAGTGCTACTGCTAAAATGCTACACTTATATCGGTGAGTTCGTAGTGTGAATAAAAGTTGTCATTCTTCATGTACAGTGTGTCTACACCCAGCAGAGACACTTGCTCAGAAGTAGAATGTCTTACTAAATTACTACTTAATGCGCAGTGATGTGTTCGACCGTGAAACGACTTCATTCGCAAAGTGGCTACAGATACTTTTCATCTCAACAGCACTGTTAAATTAGACCTTGCCAAGTTAAACTAGTCAGCCCTCATACTGTAGCTAAGAGGTTAATGATATTATATAGATTCCCTACACACCCTGGTCATAAACAGAACACTACCTAGCGCATATGTTTTTAATTGAGAAACAGGGATTGCTGTCCTTTATTGCAGTAGTAAATCATTTGATGTGGTTAGCATATATGCCACACATATACACACACCTCTCTCTCCCTTCCTCCATTTACTCCATGCCCCCTTTTATAGCTCAATCCCACCACCCCTCGATATGCAAAATACATAATTTCAAGGTTGGTCCTGACGTGATACCCCCTTCACTCCAAACTACCTGCCTGTCTCTATCTCGCCCCCGCCTCCAGGCAGAATGCATCTTTTCGTGTCTGTCCTGTGGCGATGCCCTGTTCCCTCGTCACTCTCAGAATGACCTAGTTTTCTGCATTCTCTACCGACATGTTTAAGTGAACTGAAATGCTGGAAAAAAGTAGTTTTACAGTTACAGGGGGAAGAGGGACAAGATAGACAGAGACTGTCAGAGAGAGAGAGAGTAAAAGAGAGGGAGGAAGACCCAGATGAAGACAGCAAGAGCCCCCGGGGGGTAAGTCAGCCAGAGGTATTAGTAAAACCCTTCCTAAGATAAGGATTAGCTTTGATCTGACAGAAATGCGTGGTTCAATATTCACATCCACCCACTCTTTCATCCTCCTTTACTTCATCCTTTCCATCTTCTGTTATTCTATTTCGCTCCAAACCCAATGTTTGCTCCATCATATCATGACTCTATAAGGAACGGAATAAAATGCAAGGTTTGTTCCATTATGATATGACTGTATAAGGAAGAGAAAACAACCCAATGATTGGTCCATCATATCAAGGGAATACAATGCTAGGTTTAGTCAGTCCATCATATGATATGACAGTAAAGGGAGTGTATACATCTCAATGTTTGTTCTGTCATACTATTTGATATGACTGTATTGGGATGTCCACACAGAAACAAATACTTTACACACATTCCTCACATACATTTTACTGTATTCCCATTGGTCTAGTAACTTCACAATAAATTAAAATAATGCCCTGTAAATATAGCTATGTAAACCTCAACTACCTCAAACCCAGAACATACTGGTACTTCTAGGCTCCGCTGCTTCAGTCCACAGCACACACAATCCGCCAAGGAGAAAGTTCATTCCTCCTCACAGACTGCAGCTAAAAATAACCAATAACACAAACACTCCCTCTCCCAAAAATGAGGTGGTACGAGCAAGAAAGAGAGATGTGAGGAAAGGAGAATGAAGACAAAGGAAAGGAACAGGTTAACACCCTTCAGCCTGAGTGGCACCCTGTTTCCCTTTAGGCCATGGTCAAATGTAGTGCATTAAATAAGTAAAAAAGGTTTCATTTGGGACAGGTAAAAGTGACACATTAGACATGCATCAAAACGAAACTGTTCCCTTATCTGAGAAAGAGGCTGGTTTTCCACAAAATAACATGCACTTTCACAGAGAAGCCATTATGCATGTGCTTATGCATGAACAGGCATTGATATGCACAGAGTGCCTTACTTTGTGAACAACTTTGCAATGGAGTTGCCACATACCAGTCACACAATTAAAACCTCTGGCACAGAATCTGACACTTTCTATATAATAAAAATGTGATAGGTTAATTCAGTCATTCCGTGACACACCTTCAAATGCAACTTATTTTACATAAGTCCACTGCCCTGCCATTTATCTTTCTATGTCGTTTGACAACTTTCTGTTCAGAACAACCAGGGCTACAAGTCGAACATTTAACTATTTGTCATAAAATTATTTGTTTTTCACACACTTTCTTGGCGTCAGTGTTTGATTACTTGTCCCATGCATATTTCTTTTGCTCAGTTTAATTTCACATGGCCAAATGTCAACGAAGTTAAAGCCCTCACACAAACCATCTTCCTAACAGTTCTTATTATTTTAAAATTGCTGAAATAAATCATTGCACATTATCCAGTTCACAAGGAAATTGTTCAATGAGAAGAATGCATCAGAGATTGGAAAAATCTTAAAATGTTTGTGCATAAATCACCTAATAAAGATTTCTGCAATAGACATCACACTAACCCCAAACCATCGAACTACTATCGTGTTGTGTGAAAATTAAAGAGATGGCTCATACCACTCTGAGGAAACACACAAAAAAGAACAACACACAGCCAAATGTCATTCTGTAAAGATTCACAAGAACAATCTAGCTCTGAATATGCTCATCGCACAGACTAGTAGAAGAACAGCACAAACACAGTGGAACAAGCTGAGAGCCTGTAGCATGAACTGTTCGAGAGGTTTAAAGTTCAGGATGACATTACATGGTACAGAGTTGCCATGTAGTTTTACTCTCAACACTCAATCTGGTGTTAATCCTCCACTCCTTAATTAATCTCAATTACACATGTCATACATTACAAGTTAAGCACACAAGCAAACAGAGAACAGTGCATATACCCTTGAGAGAAGTATGTTGATTATGAAGGTGTGTGGGTCTGTGTGTGTGTGTGTGTGTGTGTGTGTATGTGTGTGTGTGTGTGTGTGTCTGTGTGTGTCCAAGACAGATGGAATCCCTGATAGAGGCCTGTGCAGCAGACCGCTACAGGACAAATTATGGCAATTTCCAGCTTGAGGAGCCAGTCCGATCGACACACACACAGCAGGACGAGCCGGGCAGACAGCAGTGTTTTGTGCGTGTGCGTGTAAGTGTGCATGCACATCCTCGAGCAGGGGGTGATCATACATCTCTTGAAGGGCTTGTTTCTAATTCTCTAAAGCCAATATTTGACTGTGTCCTCAGCTCCCTTCTTTCTTATCAACAAACCAGGCAGGTGGAAACCTAGATACAACATGACCAAGCTCATTGATCGAATATCTCAGCTTGTTTCATTTCCTTATAGATAGATATCATGAAACACTAGAGAACAGACATTAATCAATTCAGAGAGTGCAAGGTCTTTCAGAGTTGTCAATGCATCCAATAAGACATGCAAAGCTGTCATTACTCCGATGTGTTTCACTTGTAAATGTGAAGGAGTCATCTGATCTGACCAACGTAAAGCAGTTCAAAGCCTAATGCCTATTGACAACTATTCTTAAAATGCAGCCTGTTCCGATTGCTTTCAGTTTGAAGTAATTGTTAACAACCCATGGGGTGGTGTGTTAGAGAGTTAAAACATGGCGCATTGTATTCTAAATCCCTAAATAAAATAACTTTTCCTCAAATCCTTTGATGTCTGAATTGAATCTGATCAACATTAGATACACTTTATTGCACACTTGATGAAAGTTTTGATTGAACCATCATATGCATCTTTTAATCAGAATGCAGTTTCAACGTTCAACATCGATGCATATGAAAATTGCATAGCCACAACAATGTGTTCTTGATTAATTTAATGGTGCCCATTCAGCCAAAAGAGCATTTGTCTGGAAATGAACTGCTCTTGGGCAAGAAGGCCAATGGGTTCAATGTGGTTGAGGTGAGGGCTCTGTGCAGGCCACTCGAGCTCCTCCACACCAAGCTCGTCATACCATGTCTTTATGGACCCAGATTTGTGCACAGCGGCAGTCATGCTGGAACAGGAGAGGGCCTTCCCCAAACTGTTGTCACAAAATTGGAAGCACCCAATTGTCTAAAATGTCTTTGTATCCTGTAGCATTAGGATGACCCTTCAATGGAACTAAAGGGCCAAGCCTAAACCCTGAAAAACAGCCCCAGACCATTCTCCTTCCTCCACCATTTTTAGGGGTGTTCACATACTTTTGGATTGGTAGCTTTTCTTTATCTTTTAAACTGAAATATACAATGGATGGTTTGGGATATTCATGATCAGAGCTAATCCTGCTTATTATTCACATGACAATTTAAATTGACATAATTGTACCATTATTTAACTTGCTAAGTTGGTTAAGAACCAAATCGTATTTGCAGCAATGACCTGGTATTGTAATACTACCTAAACTAGCCATCTAGTAATATATTTTAATTGTCTGTCATGGAGAAACCCCCCCAATCTCTTCAAAAGCACTTAAAATAAAAAATGAAGCTATTCTGCCAAACTTTTATGAAAATGTTTAAATAGCATTTTGGAATAAAACTCTTCAAATTATACTAAGGTAATCTAGCCAGATCCAATAAATGAGGCAATGTCTTTGTCTTCTACAGGCAATCACATCAAGCTTGTTATATGATTATATATTATGGATTAAAACCTCATAATTATTAATGACATTAGCATGCCTCGGTCTGATGATGAAAGGCAGGTTTAGACAGAATTGATGAGGAGTAGAGACGCCACGGTAGGGTTATTATCTCTGATTAAAGGAGCAGTTGAAAGGAAAGTATGCGTGATTTCATCAGCCTCAACCACTACGCTATACCAGACATGTAGTTACTGATTGGGAAGATAAATACAACTGGACAAGGCAGCTTGAAATAAGTTGATCCTGATACAGATGAACCAACAGTTTCAGAATCAAACTGAGCATTAACCATGCCTGTTGGAATTAATCATAAGAAATGTTGGGCACACATACACTATATGCCACCATTAATAACACAGTGGATACTGAATCTGGTTTCCATCCTATTTTCATTCTAAACAGACACTAATTCCAACACAGGACATCAGGTAAGTGTAATTACATAACAGGTAAAAACAACAAACAGAAGTGGTTCAGAACTCTAGCACTCATGATGATAGAAGCTGCTATACATTCTGACACTAACCAGCTGTTACTACACATGGGACTGGGATTTGTGGAGCTATCAAGGGAAAAAGCATTGTAATGATACAGAGAAACAGAATAAAGTGAGCAAACATCTAACTCGTTGCTTAAAGACAAGAACTGTCACATTTCTTGACTGTTGTCAAAAATGTTGCTAAAGGGTTTTGCAATACATTTTTCAGTCGCCTGCCTGGAAACGGTTTCTTGTCACCTTGTCAAGATCAACACCAGCTACTCTGTCACTTTGTCATTATAACCACAGTAGCGGTACCATATCTCCACTACAGATTTTAACCCTTCCAGTTTCTCTACGGAAAATTATCCAAAGATGTAAAACTGCTTGAAATGATGTAATTTTAATATCATATCATAATTAGCTCTATATAAACTATATAAAATTTATCTGCCAGAGGCATTAAGATTAATATCAACACATCAAAATAATATTGAGCATAATGGTGGGTAAAGGGGAAGTCATCCACTTCTACCAAAAGGTATGCATTCATATCTGTTGTCAGGCAATAAGAGGGAAAAAAATAAACCTATGCAAGACCTGAGAGCTAATCTTAAATACTAACCGTGTTAACCGTTCCTGAGTAGCTTAGCTCTTCCCTTAGGCTGTAGAAGAGGTTTAAGCAGAAATATTCATACACTGAACATTCTCTCGCCTTATCTATGGGTTCTCAAACAAAACAGTAGAACAGCAACAGTAAATGCTTAATTGACCCTTCGTGTTGTGGAACCGGTGCATGTGTAGATTAGAGACTTTCGATTAGCCGGTTTAGTAACGGAGCAAGTGACATCGAACAACCAATCACTCAGAGATAATAAAATGTTTCCCTGTATAGTGCACTACTTATGACTAGGTACCCATCATTCAAATGTAGTTTATTAATGTTGCAATGGAACCAACCAAACTCATTCAATTATTGAAACACAAAAGAAATTTCACAAAAACCAAAGGTTCCCTAATTATTGGCACTCCTTATTCAGTACATAGTGCAACCACCTCTGGCAAGGAGAACAGCATCTTCTTTAATGTTTGACAAGTTTAAGGAACACCTGTGCAGGAATTTTGGACCATTCCTCCATGCAGATCCTTTCAAAATCCTTTTGTTTCTTCATGGTGTTGGATGACAAAGGGATATTGCATGCATGTTACCTCACTTTCTAGGGCGGTATAACAGGATTTTGTGAAATAGACACAAAGTCCATATTAGAAAAAACTAATTTTGTGTGTATGTGGCAATTTTCGTCAGTGACTTGAGACGCCAAAAGAAAGGCATGTATTTGGATTATTTGAACCAGGAAGAGGGCGGAGCTTGTATTTCAAATGGACATTCAAAAAAACAACACACAAGTTTTACTTGATATCCTTACCCTAACCTTAACCTTTCTCAAACCTTAATTTTAACCCATTTAACATACACTCACCTAAAGGATTATTAGGAACACCCATTCAATTTCTTCTTAATCCAATGATCTACTCAACCAATTACATGGCAGTTGCTTAAATGCATTTAGGGGTGTGGTCCTGGTCAAGACAATCTCCTGAACTCCAAACTGAATGTCAGAATGCGAAAGAAAGGTGATTTAAAGGTTCAGTGTGTAATTTCTAGTGACATCTAGTGTTAAGGTTTGTGAATTCCAAGCAGCCAGTCACTGACTTTCTACCCTTCCCTTTGCAAACACAAACGCTAAGCTACGGTGGCCGACGTAGGATAAAATATGTCGTCATCTGAGACAGCAGAGTAGATAATCAAGTAATGAGGTTTCTTTATATAGAAATATTAAGATATTTACTTAATTATTAAGTAAAAAATGTAATATTCAGTATAACTATGTTATTTCGAATGGTATTTTTACTTGTGTTAGTTTTTCATTCACTGATTTTACCTAGCTTGTTTCCATGTTAGTTAGTACAAGATAAGAAAAAAGTTGCTTTGAAAACATGTTTCCTTCATAAGAGCCTTATATCTGGGAAAAGCCACACTGATGGTTACCAGTGATTTTTGCCTGCGTCACTCCCGTTTTCGTCTGGCTTCATCATGCTATCGAAATAACAATCCAACTAACTATTTTTTCAAACAGGGTACTAAACGTTTAGTGGCTAATATGAGCTGTTATTTTATAGGCTAATGTTACAGTTTTGCAGTAAATAGTACTAATCAGCTGTTTGTCTCACAAACGTAACAAGCACATTTCTCCATACATAGCAAAGCAATTACACAACGATAGAGGAGAACCACATGAAACAATCCAACTACATATTTTTTCTAACATGGTAGTTAAGGCTTAGATGGCTAATATTTTGTAATGCTGTAGGGTGTGGGCTAATGTTACTGTTTTGCGGTCAATAGTACTAATCAGCTGATTGTCTCATGAACATAACCAGTCCATTTATACCCACACAGCAAAGCCATTACTGTACACAGCGAGGGAGAAGAACCACATGAAACAATCCACCTACATATTTTTTCTAACACCGTAGTAGCTGGCTAATATGAGCCTACAGCAAACGTTACTGTTTTGCGGTCAATAGTACTAATCAGCTGATTGTCTCACGAACGTAACCAGCCCATTTATACCCGCACAGCAAAGCCATTACTGAACACAGCGAGGGAGAAGAACCACATGAAACAATCCACCTAAATATTTTTTCTAACACTGTAGTAAAGGTTTAGCTGGCTAATATGAGCTGTTATGCTGTAGGCTATTGTTTTGCGGTCAATGGTACTAATCAGCTGATTTACTCACAAACGTGTAACCATCTTATTTCTCCCACATAGCAAAGCCATAAGATTGCGAGGGAGAAGAACTAAGTTAGATGCAACAATCCAACTATATATTTTACACCACTGAAAAGGGAAGTCACTTTTCACGGTGACTATGGCTAGCTTCTACAAGGCTGACATTGTCAAACAACAGTTTTCAATTGCAATGCTAAAGTTGGAATACCTTACCTGTCCAGCAGAAAACAGGCAACTTCTGCATGGCTTTGAATTTTTTTCCCTCAATAGAGCTTTCCAATTGTCCAAAATTCCACTTCTAATAAAGGAGAGCTTCTACTATTACCTAATAGTTAGAAACGTACAACTTCTGCTGCTGCTTCTTCTTTTTCGGCTGCTTCTCTTTCAAGGTTGTGACGAAACACGCTCTGTAGCGCTGTTTTTTTCGCTGAGGGCTACAGTAGAATCATGACGACAAAATACAGCGACCTCCATATAAGGGGGTGCCCACAGTTATGTAGATATAAATGGCTCATTCTAAGGTAATAAAAACATAATGGTTCAATGTAAGGTCTTTACACACCACTGAAAACATAGTTATGGATCTTATATTGCATTTCTGTCACAAATGGAACCTTTAAGCAATTCTGAGCGTGGCATGGTTGTTGGTGCCAGACGGGCCGGTCTGAGTATTTCACAATCTGCTCAGTTACTGGGATTTTCACACACAACCATTTCTAGGGTTTACAAAGAATGGTGTGAAAAGGGAAAAACATCCAGTATGCGGCAGTACTGTGGGCGAAAATGCCTTGTTGATGCTAGAGGTCGGAGGAGAATGGGCCGACTGCTTCGAGCTGATAGAAGGCAACTTTGACTGAAATAACCACTTGTTACAACACGCACAACCTTGAGGCGGATGGGCTACAACAGCAGGAGACCCCACCGGGTACCACTCGTCTCCACTACAAATAGGAAAAAGGGGCTACAATTTGCAAGAGCACACCAAAATTGGACAGTTGAAGACTGGAAAAATGTTGCCTTGTCTGATGAGTCTCGATTTCTATTGAGACATCCAGATGGTATAGTCAGAATTTGGCGTAAACAGAATGAGAACAGGCATTGTGTTACCACTGTGCAGGCTATTGGTGGTGTAATGGTTTGGGGGATGTTTTCTTGGCACATTTTAGGCCCCTTAGTGCCAATTGGGCATCGTTTAAATGCCACGGCCTACCTGAGCATTGTTTCTGACCATGTCCATCCCTTTATGGCCACCGTGTACCCATCCTCTGACGCCTACTTCCAGCAGGATAATGCACCATGTCACAAAGCTGCAATCATTTCAAATTGGTTTCTTGAACATGACAATGAGTTCACTCTACTAAAATGGCCCCCACAGTCACCAGATCTCAACCCAATAGAGCATCTTTGGGATGTGGTGGAACGGGAGCTTCGTGCCCTGGATGTGCATCCCACAAATCTCCATCAACTGCAAGATGCTATCCTATCAATATGGGCCAACATTTCTAAAGAATGCTTTCAGCACCTTGTTGAATCAATGCCACGTAGAA
>JACXGM010023486.1:0-16176 GCA_016801145.1 Umbra pygmaea
AACCGTCCGGTTGACTCCAACTCGCGTAAAAGAGTCGGTTGTCACATCACCAGTTGGCTGATTTCTAGAAACCAGAGTTCTTTGGTAAGGGTGGGGATAGCGGCAGGTTTCACCCGCTGCTTAGTGCTTACTGACACCTACAGGACTGTGCTTAATACTGCACACACGTTACTTCTTTCTCTCACATGTTACCGGCATTCAATAAAATGAGCAAACATCGATTCTAGAGCCCAGAGTATCGATACAAAATCGTGAAGAAAAGAATTGCGATTCATCATTAAATCATTGTATCGGCACAGCCCTAATGTAAAGCCTTATTATGGCAAAGTAAGACAATAGCTGCGTACACCTCGCCAATGTACTTACTGACAGCTGAATCAGCCAACACTCCCCAAACAGAAATGCAGAGAGAGAGCATGTTTGGTTTGGAAGACTGTTAACTTTGTTAACAATAAAAAGGTTGACCCAGAATCCTTTCATTTCAGTTACACATTTGACTGAATACAGTAAACCCTTTTATCTACTGAGTACAAAGTACTGCAACTTTACTACAGTTCACTGTCTTGCTCAAGAACCAAACCAATTTTCCACCTTGGGGAATCAATCTAGCAAGCGTTCGGTTATTATAGTAAGAAATGGTCAGATGATCTAATCTCTTGCCTACATGAATCTACATGAACAGTGTGTACTATCCATATGAGAATCACCTGCAGATAGCTGCCTATCAATGACAGGAAACAAAGGCCACCAGCCTTGAAAATCTTTGCAAGACATCTGAGTAAAGCACTTTGAATCTCAAACAGTTGAGGGTTTAGTTTGTGACTACCAGCACTACCAGCTTAACATGGTTAATGTTCACCGTGTTTTACATAAGAATGTTTTTTGCATTGTTTACGACAGAGGACGAGCTTGGTTTCGAGACGGAAGTAAGCAGTAAGTCATGTGTTTCCAGTACTATTTAGATATATTATCAAAGTAAGGAGCTGGTGAGCGAGGAGGCGGAGGTGATGTACCATACCTGCGTTCTCAGAGAGGAAGGAGAAGTCCTCCCTGGGGTAGGAGGCAGAGGGCTGGAGGAACATCCCCTCGTCAAACCCCTCCTCTGGCTCCGGTGGGATGTTGTAGACGAACCGCCTCGTGGTCTGTTTTTTCCTCCGCCCACTTCCCGGCTCCACCCGCTGGACTTCCCTCTTCACCGCCACCGTCCCGCCAGCTGCCGCCCCGGGAGCCGGCTCATTCCAGACGAACACCGGACCCGGTCCCGGAACAGCGGGGGGCTCGTTCTCGGCTGACTCAGAGGAGTTCTCGCAACCCCACCCGGAGCTCCCCAGGGCACAGCCCTCTCCCGCAGACACCTCCACGTCACTGGGCTCCTCCTTCACGCTGCCCACCCCCACCTGATCCGCATCCTTCACTTGACCGCTGGCTTTTATGGACAGCTTGGACAAGATGCTGGTGGCCCAGAAGTTACTCCCAGACTTCTTGATGCTTCTGCCGTCCAAGCCCAGCTCCCCTCGTCCATCTTTGGCCACCGTCCTCCTCTTGTTGTAGTCCACCACCACTGAGTCGGGGGCCTCCTGTTTGATGCTAATGTTGAGGGCGTCGTTGATGAATGCCCGGCACGACCCCACCACCTCGGTCATCTGCAGGTAGGACGCCACAGTCATCACCTCTATGGCATTCTGACTGGTCAGCAGGAGGTTACCGCTGTACAGAAAGTCCAGGATGACAGAGAACCCGGCCACGGCCGCCACGTCCAGGTGGGTCACCGTCACCGTGGGCGTCTGATCGCACGAGGAGGAGGAGGAGGAGGAAGTGCACGAGTAGCTTTCGCTCTTGGTGAGGCAGTAGAGGGTCTTGAAGTAGCGGCTGCCGGCGACGAGGATGTTCTTGTGCGCGCGGAACACCTCGCCTCTGACTACGATGTTTACGTCGCAGAGGACGCCTCCCTGCCTCTGTTTGTTTAGCTCCTGCAACAGCTGGTAGCAGTAGGCGTCCTGGTTGGGCTTGCTGCTCCGGTAGTAATCCTCCGTCTCCATGTCTGTCCCCCGGGGAGAGTCCTCACAGCCAGGACGTTCCAGCTCCTGATAGAAACACAAACAGAAGAGCAGGATTAATAGTGAGGACACACAAAGGGCAGGGACAGGGGTGCACCTGCCTGGGGAGGGGGGGGGGGCGGGTAAACTGGTTTGACTGGCTTCATAATAGGGAAGGTGAGATAGGAGGGTTGCTGAGGTGTGGGGTTGCATCACCTTGTGGGAACTTGGAATTTAGAAAAAGCCGACTACGCTAACTTGAATGTAGACCAATCCACAATCGCAAGGGGGCTGTTTCCGCCAATGTTACAGTACAGTGTCCACGTGGGCCGTTCACTTTGTCCTTTAAACTTGCGATTTAGAGTCATCTCAACGGGTATGTGCACCCCTCGGGAAATATAACAGAAACAAATTGTCATATTTTGGGCTCACTGTCGTAGGTTTGGTTTCTGCAAAACAGGTTTCAAATGTATTGGCACCCCTCAAGTATGTTTCAAATAAAACCAAACAAATCGCTGTGTGTTGCTTGCTATCCTATGAAATGCCATCTGTTTTAGTTGTTCTTAGTCTATTGGAACTGCATTGATTCCTTTCACCTGTTCCCATTCTCTGGGGTATAAATATGAGGCCGCACGCATGTAAAATACTTTGGCAACTATCGCCATGGGTACAACCAGTGAGCTTTCATCTTAAAAGAGACAGACGGAAATTGACCGAGACAAATCAGGGTAACAGATGTAAAACTTTGCATGAACAGTCGATGATACTACTAAGCACAGTCAGGGCAATAATCAAAATGTTTCAGAAATCTAAAACCATAAAAAACTTGCCAAGAAGGTGAAGGATGTGCATATTGCCCCATGCATGGTGAGGAAGCTGTGAGGGAGGCAGAGACGTATCCACAGTTTCATCACAGTTTCAAAACTGCACAGTCTAGTGAAATCCTAGGGTTATCAAGTCTCAAAATCAAATGTTAGATGACACCTTCATGTCAACAACCAAGGGTTGCAAGAAAGAAAACCTTACCTTTAATGGACTACTGCCTCAACTGCTATCTGATCATTTTACTTGATAAGCACATCTGTGTCTAATACACTGACCGCATAGTCAACACCCACCTATGCACTGTCTATGTTTATATCTGTATATCTTGACCGCCTCGGTTTTGCAGTTTATTCTCAGTCTTACCGGTGTAACTCTGTTGTTTTTGCACTCCTTCGGCCAGGTTGCCATTGCAAATGAGAATCGTTTTTCTGCTGGCACACCTGGTCGAATAAATATGAACTAAAATCAACAAAACTGTGCGGAACCCACAAACGCCAGTGCCTGAAGCGTTACCATAACGACAGATGGATCCTGTGCCGTGGTAATGTGAAACAGGGATGGGACTTAATCAAGGTCTGTAAAAGACATCCGTGGAGTTACAGTCAAACCCCCACCCTGTTACCTGACAGCATGATGCCCTCTGCCCGTGGGTGTTTCCCCTGCCGGGTGGTGCGCAAGCCGGTACGGAGAAGAGCGTCAGATTCGAGGAGTACACAGCCCATCACTGGAACTACACTAACACACTGCCTGCGCACATTTCTGCCCGCTTTTGGAATTTCACAGCAGATGTCCTAATCCTGAGTAATTTACATTGCTGGAGCGCTGCCCCCCGCACGCCCCCCACCTACAGCTGGGTTTTCAGCTTGCTTCATTCAGATTAAATCCATTTTTCCTGCCCTCTGAGGTCCCCACCCCCCCACTCTGACTGACTGGAAGCCCTTGTCCGAGCGGGTAGGACGGGGGGATATTATCAGGAGCGGCACGGCTTTCTCTTAATGCTAGCTAATGCTATGAAGAGCCGGGGCTGGAGGGGAGTGAGGGGGGGGGATAGAGAGAGACAGGTCACCCCATTTACCCTTCACAATACCAGGCCCTCTCCTCCAGGCTCATTGTTCAGTGCTGCTTTGTGCCTGACTGGGGTGTCTTTGTGTGGCCCTGTACTAACACACTCTTATTACGCACAGCAGACGTAGACTGGCTGTTCTCTGCTCCCACTTAACTACAGAGGCATAGCTCCGTCATGACACTGCGTGT
Organism: Umbra pygmaea; assembly: GCA_016801145.1. Taxonomy (NCBI): domain Eukaryota; kingdom Metazoa; phylum Chordata; class Actinopteri; order Esociformes; family Umbridae; genus Umbra; species Umbra pygmaea. The sequence continues at coordinate 4,116 of JACXGM010023486.1, forward strand.
GTGTGTGTGTCTTTAAGAAGGACTAAGCCCTGAATAAGATATAACAGGACGGATGGACGTGGCAGAATGACTCTGCCGCTATCCGCCCTCATCCATTCCTCCATTTTCCATCCTCATCCACCCCTACATCGCCTATGCACATGTACGCCACCATGCGATGAACTTAGCGCGAGTCAGTTACTTTCTTTTCTCCACTAAACAGATGGGTTGTTTTTGGAGAGGTGTGGCCGTGACACCTTGACACATCATGTGTATTAAGGAGGATGAGCAGGCGGATTAACCGTCTCTGAGGAAATCACCATGCAAGGCTACTTCCTTGTCTTTACCATCCTTCCTTGTCTTTACACGACTGACAGGTCACACTTGTGCTGGTAATTGCCATATACCTTACAATCCAATTTAGGACAGTGTTTAAGAATGTGAGAATGGCACAATTCTGTATTGCAATTGTAATTTGATACTGACATTTTATTGCAGATTCCTGTTCCAGACATGTCTGCTGCAGAGTCGAATAGCTAAGCATCTGATAGCTCAGTGGTTAGGGAGAATGACTTGTAGTCAGAAGGTTGCAGGTTCGATTACCTGTTCTAAACCTAACTTTACCCTAAGTTGCTCCCTAAGTTGTCCCTGTACTTATTAAGTCACTCTGGATAAGAGCGTCTGCTAAATGACTAAAATGTAAGTGTAGAGTGACAGGAGGAAACAGAAGTGCAGAATATTTAAAATAATATGTTAATCAGGTTGTGAAATTAAGGTAGAGGCGTTTTAATGTAGGTATAATAATCTTTGAGGACCCGTCCTGGTTCGGAGGCAGTTCAGTGGTCCAGGTGGCCCACACCCATGCTTATAGCCTCCTCTCCCTTGGTCCAAGCCCAGAAAGATTCAGCCTTTCTCCAGATGGGCCATGTGTTCGTGGCCGTGTCGGTGCTGATGGAGAGCAGATGCTGCTGGATCTGCAGGGCTCTCGCTCTGCTCTCGCTGGCCAACACCAAACAAGCATGAAACGGTGACAATATCAGTGAGCCCCGCCCCAGAGGTGATACGCTGGAAACAGTGGAGTAGACTACAGGGCCAGAGCCGTTGACCAAGATGTTAAGACGATTTCTTACTAGGATTAATTATTATTTATTTGTCTGATTCTGTGCATACCAGAGCATTCATAAAAGTGTTTATCATTTCCAGATCAAACCATGTACTTTGTTATCCTTACTGTACGTACACACCGCCACAGACTTGAGCTTCCAAAGAAGCTCTGGACGCCCTGTCAAGGACGCTTGTCAAAAAAGTATAGGGAAGCTTTAGACGCTTTGGGCGCTTTGGCCGCTCTGACGTGGTATGATCAGACTGTAAAAAATAGGGCAGGACTAGCATACGTAGCCTTAAATATATCGTGAGCAAATGATTTGCATTCCCACTTAAATCGAGGGAACAAATTTCCAATAAGAGTTGAACTCATCCTCATATGTGTATCACTGGATCACTATGGATCATCGGGAAGTTGTTGTGTTTGGTGCTGCTTTATTGTATTTGCGCAGAAGATGTTGACGTCGGACTCGGAGATTTGGGTTCATGACACACTCCAGGACCGTCATCAAAGGACGTCTATATTTCGATTGGTTGCTGGTCGTTAGCCGCTGAACCGCGTCATAGCTCATTACCATAGAGTTGAACAAACTTCAACTTTTCTGCTTGACGCTCTGGTCGCTCAACATGCCCAAAACGCGACGCCGACTGATTTTGCCGGTCCTTGCAGCTGAGAGAAGCTGGCTTCCATTGAAAAATAATGAGTTCTGGTATCTTTGGAAGCTCAAGTCTGTGGCGGTGTGTACGTACAGTTACAGTCTAGAGTTCAGACTTTAATTGATCAGTGTATGAAAAAAACAGCATGAATTCTGGCCATTATTCAGTAAAGTGATGTATTCTTAAGGCATCACTGATAATGTCAGGGCTGTAAACCGATCTCACATACCCTGTTGTTGATTTAATTTTCCGCAAAAAATAAGACAACATTGACTGTAACATCCATCATGTAAGTTTACATTTTTTTAAATAAGGTTTTGTTCCACATGCACATTACATTGTATTACTGTAACTCATACATAATTTATTAATTTCTCTCAATGTCAGTATTATTTTATTCCCTAAAGATCTATAAATGGTTGTTTAAAAATGGACAGAATGGATAATAACTCATCTTCAGACGCTTGAGTATTCACCACGTCTGAGTGCTTGTTCTAGGCTGTATGCTTATCTTCAGACTTATACTAAAAATGTTTTGATATCCTAGAACATTCTGTTTTACTTTAACATTCTACAAAAAAAAATGTGCTAAAATGCATTATATATATGGCAGTAATGTTTTTTAAATGAAAGCTGAGAGTGCTTATGAACTATCTGTGAATAGTCACAAATTAAAGCCTGTATACCGTCTCATTAATACATTTTGTTATTATATTTCAGAGAGGTTCTAGTACAATTTTAACTGGTGATGGTTAGAGTTGGATATAAAACATATAAAGCAAAATAAATGTTACAGTGTTCTGCTTGATTCTGTAGGCTACTTGTAATTATGCAATACTAAACTACAAGGCCATCTGCTGACCTTATAAAAACATGCCAGTTCACAACTAATCTGTTATATGTTGGTGTAGAATGTCTATTTTACATTGTATGAACAACAACAGTAAATTAATTTCCCTAAATAATAATGGCAAATTACACTTTTTTAAAATTGAAATTTGCGCTTTAGTGTTTAGCCAAGCCTTTATTTTGCAAAGGGGTTAGGTACCAGACTTAGTACAAATATAAAAACACTTCCTCTTAAACTGTTTGTGTATTTCAGGGGAAGAGAACCCACAATGCCAAAACACACCTAAGGCCATGTTGGCTATAAGAACCATGGCTTGATTACACACACCAGCAACCCCACGGTGATACAACCATGTTCTCAGGAACAACACAGAGGATAGAGGTACATCACCAGGATTTGTTTACCCTTACTTAATACCCCCCTTCCCATGCACCACAACCCTCCACCCCTGGGCCAATCATCTCCCACCCATACCCTGGGGCCAGTCAGCTCCATGCCCACCCCATCACCACCATCACCGGAGCCAGCCGTCTCCCAGATGCTGGAACAATGCAGCAGTGTGCTTGGCCCTGAGGTGTAGGAGGGCAGCGGGGCTCCAGGCCTCCCAACAATGCAAAGGGCTCCTCGTTGGGTTGTTGGATTCCTGGGAAAACCCCCCCACACGCACCCAAAGAGAGCCAATATGCCATTTCACAGGGAGCAGCCAGTGTCTGAGGACGAGATGGGACGAGCACTTTCCTAGAGCCAGAACATATAATTTGGCAGTGCTGTACAGAGACCCAGCTCACCAGGGCTGTATGGTAGTGCTGTACAGAGAAACAGCCCAGACACGGGCTTGTACGAGACCCGCAGTCAGTCAGCCATGGCTGGCCTGGACTGTGCCCTCTCTACGGCTATGCTAATTGATTTAACTTAGCCATGTAGCTGGGCCACACGTTGAACTGGAATTACAAGGATGTTAATGCCATTTCATGAGCTGCTACAATGCAGTTCACAAAGTTGGAACATCTAAACCGCAGTAGGTTACTAGACAGTATTACTCCTCTGGGAAACAGGCCAAACATAGTTTTTATATACATTGAACGTTTACCCTAATTACAGCACAGAAATCCCAGATGTTTCAATTGTGTCTAAAACCATTTCAAAATATGCTAAGAAAGAAATGAGGCTATTGCAGGGTTTGTACGTGTTGGCATCTGTCTGGTCCCTTTCCACAACCTTTAAACCAGGGTTTTGTTGCCGACCATCCAGGGTCATCTTGTTGCTAGGGAGGACTACTTCTTCTGTAATCCCTCCTCCCACTTTCCTTCCTAATTAGTGGTGTGTACCAGAAAGTACATCCCTTACTTCACTTAAAGTCATTCTGATTAGTGATTGCATGTATTGGATGGAAGGAACTAAACGTGATAGTGCACGGGATCCAATCCTACTGCATTTCACTCACAAATTAGAGTCAAATTATAGCTGCCTGCTCTTAATTTCCCAGACAGCTTGAATCAAAGTCAGGAGAAGAAGTGACGAATGTCAGTGTGGTAACTGGGATATGTAGTTCTTACTGCTCTTTAGCCCTGTGTGAAGTTTCTGAAGCCTAACTACCACACTGTGTGCACAATTAATAGGCAAGTCAGTATTTTGACCATATCATCATTATTATGTTCCAAATCCAAGCTGTATAAACTGGAATGCTTATTGGATTTAAGCAAATCAGGTGATGTGTATTTGTGTAATGAGGGAGGGTGTGGCCTAAGGAGATCAACACCCTATATCAAGGTGTGAATTATAATTAGGCAGCTTCTGTTCCTCAGGCAAAATGGGCCAAAAAAAGAGATTTAACTGACTCAGAAAATTCAAAAATTGTAAAAAGTATTTCAGAGAGATGCAGCACTCTTGACATTGCTAAGATATTGGGGAGTGATCACAGAACCATGAAACGTGTTGTTGCAAATAATCAACAGTGTCGCAAAAAACGTGTTGAGAAAGAAATACGCAAATTAATTGCCAAAGATTTAAGAAGACTCAAATGTGAAGCTACCAGGAACCCATTATCCTCCAGTGCTGTCATATTCCACTACTGCAACCTACCTGGAGCGCCAAGATGTACAAGGTGTTCAGTGGCCAAGGTAAAACGGCTAAAACCTGATCACGAGTGCTGCTGCACAAAAAGTTGATCGTCAACAGATCGAAACTGACAGACTTAATGAATGGAAGGCTTATGAATGTTACTGAAAAGAAGGGTGGCTATTTTGGTCACCGATTTGTTTTGAAGTGTCAGAAATGTTTATTTGTACATTTTGAGTTGTTTGTTCATTATTCTCACTTTAACAGATGAAAAACAACAAGTGAGATGGGAAACTTTTCGTTTTTCATTTAGTTGCATAAATATTCTGCACACCAATAGTTGCCCAACAATTGTGCACACAGATATTCTCCAAAGAAAGCCAAGACCTCACTTTTACTTTCTTAACAATTCAGGTTTGAGGTATATTTATATTTTAGATTGACAGGGAGCAATGTAGCTGTTCAATAATAAAAGGAATCCTCAAGAATACAACTTGCCTAATAAGACATTGTACAGTAACAACGCAGTTTGAGTGACAATGTATGCTAAATAATTATATTCTAAGTACTAAACATAGCACATTAGTCCATAAATGTATAGGGTGATATTGTTATAGTGCCATGACAACCCATGATACTGCCTGTTGTAGGCTATTCACAGAAACAATTGCGTGTAAGCCTGGAAGGGAACATGTAGGAGGGGTAACTAGTGGACAAGATGCTCTGGTCTGATTTACCTCTCCTGGCCAACCTAGCCTGTGACACACCATCTATGGATTTTGGGGAGTCATTTAGCACAATACCTCTAATTTAGCAAAACCAAAGGGGAGGGGAAGCTAAGTGCCAGAGGTCACTCTGTTATCCACTGTGAGGGAGCCAGCAAATTACATGCAAAGCAGAAAATAGGAGGAAGGGGTTGGGTAGGCAGGGGTGCGGTTCCCTAAAGGCTGTTAGGTCAAGCCCTTGCCATTGTGTGACCTCTGGCTAGCAATCAACCATGGTAGTTGCTGGGGGCAACAAAGGCGTGTGTTTAATGGTTACACAGCGCATTACTATGTCATAGACAACCTACCGTTAACGGTAGATAGCTTGGTAGGTAGCTACTGTCCTTGGGGCAATGGAAATGTAAAATAACAAGCTAAGCTTGCTTGCCACCAATGTTACTCCCATTAATTTTACGCTTATGCTTATGTAATGGGGGGTTTATTATTGGGGTTATAAACCAGTCTATGCAGTCAAGCTTGAGGGTTCCATTTGTTTATCTAAATGGATTCGGTAATAATATAAGCTACTTACTATAATAAGTACATTTTAATAACGTTTTATGTTGGATAGCTATGTCACCACATTTCAATAACACGAGCTATCATGCTTTGGCATTGGATAATTAGCTAGATAGGCTATGAAGCATTTCAGTCAATTTCGATTTAGCAACAATACCTAAGCTAACAAGCTAGCGTTATCCAGCTAGGGAGGCAGATGGTTAGCCTTTAGCGGGGATATGGAACAGCCAAGGAACGGGAACTGCCAATACGCGCTAGCCCAGTAAGTAGCTATTTAGTCCGCTGTGCGTAAAAATGATGTAGTGAGCTAAACAGTTAGTAGCTAGGGATAATTGTCTCCATATCTCAACTTTCATACTCACGTAATACTAATGTACAGACCCAAACAATAATCAAATGCGGTTGACAATTTACCTGCTTGGTCGGGTCATTCCTTCCGTGCTCAGAAGACAGGTGATGTCGCAGGAGCAAGGCCCGCTTGTAATTTCGACTGCCTCTGACCAGCTCGTCGTTGTTTTTAGTGGCAATGTTATGACACCAAGAGCAAGACATAAGTCCCGTCTCTTGGGAAAATTTGAGCCATGGAAACTCCTGTAGCCATGAAGCTTGGAATAGCGAATGTTTCTGGAGTAGCGTCTGCGGTTTCATTTCTACCCAAGATTTCCTGGCAGCACCCGTTTCCTGATCCCCGTCTCCCCCGCTCCCCGCTTTGCCTCGGTCGTCCTCCGATACCGTGCCACCGCTGCCCAAGTCCGCGACGTCCTCACTATTCAGGCCGTTACCTACTGTCCGGCTACTCCCTTCCCTCAACTCTTCTTTTCCGACAGTTACAGCCACCCAGGCGACACGATTGCCTCCGTCCCCCGCTGCCCAGTTACCCCCTTCCGGGTCCTCTTCCTCCTCTGCCTCTGGTTCTGTGCTATCGCTGATAGACCCCCCACCTTCCATTCTCCTTTGCGATGGTCTTTTTGGTCCCGGATCCCTCTCCTCCTCTTGATCTGGCCTTTTACCGTTCAAATGTCGGTCTTGACAGGCCTGGGCCTCCCAGCTGTTACTGTTGCCCCCACCGACACCACTGGAGCCGGTTACGGCTAATCCACCTCCTCGGAACGCAAGCGACCTGCGGTTTCTCTCTCCGGACATTTTCTTAATATATAGAATCTACCACTTTCTTTATAATATTTCTAGCTACTAATTTCGATTTATTTAAGTAATGTATTTTACGGATCCAATTAAAATGTCTGGTTGTCGTTTTTTGCGCTTTGGCCTTCTGGTGAGTGTATGTAGGTTATGCGGAAATAAATAAAGCTTTAAAACGCATAATGAATTTCAGGGTTCTAGCTGCGTCCGCGCAGGCCCTGCAGAGGTCGAATGGCAACGACTTTCCCCATAATGCACCTCGACCAGAGAAAGGGGGGTTGTGGAGGCTCGTTTAAAGGAAGATGGGGGTGCTGTTAACAGCGAGAGGTCTTTTGTGTTAGTGGTTGCACCCATTTTCCGCGTGCTTTTCATCTTAGTTCTGCTTGTGTTCAACCAATAAATCATTGTAGTCATTCAGACCTCCTGCCAAGCGGGGTGACTATCTCCTTGTATTAACTGCGTGAAGCATATCTCGTGCACTCACCGTGCACGTTTTACTTTATTTCTAGGGCTAGGTACAACAAGTGATCCAATGCACAATATGTGTCGACATTTACCAGGTGAATTATTAACACTTTCATTTTTTTTTTTCATTCCGACTTTTTTCCCTTGGATTTCCAAACTTATAATGTACATGATTCTTTTTATTTGTAAGATCACAATAATCAAAGATATTTTCAAATTGTTTAAATAGGTAAGATTTACGTTTGTATTTCCAATAGATTTTGTAAAAATAATAATACATTTCAAAGGTTATTTAAGAATGAATCAATAACCAATCATGATAAGTACGTATTATATGTATTAAATATGTATTGCTTTGATTGGGTATATTAAATTAGGGTTCATGTGTTAATAAACTAAAACGTTCTTGTAATTTTGTAATTTAGCACACTTTTATCCACAATAACACCACTTTGACAAAATATCACAATTCTTTAAGTTAAATTTTACCTCGAAAAAAACAGTTGTCAGCCCTAGTCAAAGCTATTTTTGAGCTATTTAGCTATTTTCTGTATATTCAAACACCATATTCTCAGGTGTTTGTCACATACCAGAAGAGACAAGAGTCCTCAGTTTGGATTTAATTAATGGTCATATCAATATTATTATCAACAATACTGTCAACAAAATAAGAAATAATTAAAAAACTATGTTTTTTAGGTTAATTATGCATTATACTTATATACATTTATACTTGTTTTCTTTCATGTTATTAAAGTTACGAATCCATTCTATGATTTTGGGATATGTAGAAATCCTAGCCCAATAATATACAGCTCGTTCCTTCTAATGTTCTCCAGCAGGTGGCAGCGTTTCATGATGTAGTACATTTTCTAACTGAAAGCCCTGTTACAGTAGTGTCTGACATGTTTGGGCTATCTTTCAGTGTCAGGTTTCAAAGCCAGTAAATTCAGTTCCACAAAACAGCATGATTTGGATAGAGTGTGACCCATTCTGTTTCTAGTAATGGCATGTGTAAATAATGCCCTGTGAAGTGTAGATGGTAATGAAAGAAAAGGTAATAAACAATGCATGAAAACAACTAGTGTTTCACAACACACTGTGAATAAGTTTGTATCACTGACACTAATGTACTACAGATACCACTGTTCCTATTGTTGCCAGAATGTTTGTTTTATACTGGATGGGACTTTTATGACATATGGTTTCTACTGATAAGGACACAGGAGTATAAGGTGGCTCAGTGGGAAGGGAGTCAGACTTCTAATTAAAAGGTTGCCAGTTCAATTCCCAACTTATGTTGTGTCCTTGAGCAAGGCACTTTCACATAAAGTTGCTGGGATGTCATTGTACTTGCTGTGTATGTGTATCTACATGATTAAAATGTAAATTCAGATTTCAACTAGCCCACTTGGCAAATGTGACAGTGTAAACATTGTTTGTTTACTTAGAAAAATAATGAGCTTTATCTGCATTTACTGCCATTGAATCGGCAGACTTGAGTATGTGTATAAACAAAAAAAAATTAACTAATAGATTTAATTTAGGAGGTATTTCATAGTTTAAATGTCAAGTTATGAAATCAGACATAAACAAATGCATGTGTCATATACACTCACCTAAAGGATTATTAGGAACAACATACTAATACTGTGTTTGACCCCCTTTCGCCTTCAGAACTGCCTTAATTCTACGTGGCATTGATTCAAGAAGGTGCTGAAAGCATTCTTTAGAGATGTTGGCCCATATTGATAGGATAGCATCTTGCAGTTTATGGAGATTTGTGGGATGCACATCCAGGGCACAAAGCTCCCATTCCACCACATCCCAAAGATGCTCTATTGGGTTGAGACCTGGTGACTGTGGGGGCCATTTTAGTACAATAAACTCATTGTCATGTTCAAGAAACCAATTTGAAATGATTCGAGCTTTGTGACATGGTGCATTATCCTGCTGGAAGTAGCTGTCAGAGGATGGGTACATGGTGGCCATAAAGGGATGGACATGGCCAGAATCATTGCTCAGGTAGGCTGTGGCATTTAAACGATGCCCAATTGGCACTAAGGGGCCTAAAGTGTGCCAAGAAAACATCCCCCACACCATTACACCACCACCACCAGCCTGCACAGTGGTAACAAGGCATGATGGATCCATGTTCTCATTCTGTTTACGCCAAATTCTGACTCTACCATCTGAATGTCTCAAGAGAAATCAAGACTCATCAGACCAGGCAACATTTTTCCAGTCTTCAACTGTCCAATTTTGGTGAGCTCTTGCAAATGGAAGCCTCTTTTTCCTATTTGTAGTGGAGATGAGTGGTACCCGGTGGGGTCTTCTGCTGTTGGGAGTAGCCCATCCGCCTCAAGGTTGTGCATGTTGTGGCTTCACAAATACTTTGCTGCATACCTCGGTTGTAACAAGTGGTTATTTCAGTCAAAGTTGCTCTTCTATCAGCTTGAAGCAGTCGTCCCATTCTCCTCTGACCTCTAGCATCAACAAGGCATTTTCCCCCACAGGACTGCCGCATACTGGATGTTTTTCCCTTTTCACACCAGTCTTTGTAAACTCTAAAAATGGTTGTGTGTGAAAATCCCAGTAACTGAGCAGATTGTGAAATACTCAGACCGGCCTGTCTGGCACCAACAACCATGCCACGCTCAAAATTGCTTAAATCACCTTTCTTTCCCATTCTGACATTCAGTTTGGAGTTCTGGAGATTGTCTTGACCAGGATCACACCCTTAAATGCATTGAAGCAACTGCCATGTGATTGGTTGATTAGATAATTGCATTAATGAGAAATTGAACAGGTGTACTTAATAATCCTTTAGGTGAGTGTACAGTATCGCACGAAAGTGAGTGAGTAAAAAATATTTATTTTGTAAATATTTCAATATAACTTTTCATGTGACAACACTGAAGAAATAACACTTTGCTACAATACTTGTATAGTGAGTGTACAGCTTGTATAACAGCAGGGCTCTCTATTTAGGAGCGCATTGAAAAATGTTCAAGTAACACAGAATTTACACTTTTTCTTTTTCCCAGTGTTTTTCCCACCTTTCTCTCAATTTGACTGCACTACGTCATCACACAAAACTACTGCAGTTGGCACATGACTACTTGCGGAATATGGGAGTTGTAGTTTTTTTAACAATTAAAAGCGGGGGAAAAATGCATTATGGTAGGTTTTAATCTATACTTGCACAGTGTGCTTGTAAATAAATTTCCTTGTCTCACATGTCTATTTTTAGGAGCAAATACTTGTGAAATAGGGGCACTGTAGAGCCCTGAACAGTTCAAATTAGCTGTCCCCTCAAAATAACTGAACCAGCCATGGTCAGTGGATGTTAATTGGGGACGCCGGGCTCGCATTACATTTGGGATCGGAGTGAATGGATCCTAATTCGGGACGCTGGGCTCGCATTACTGTCCGGACTGGGGGAAACAGAACGGTATCAAACAATGGGTTTGATGCGCTACACACCATTCCATTCACTCCGATCCTGAACGGAATGCGAGCCCGGCGTCCCCAATTAAGATCCATTCACTCCGGTACTGAGCGTAATGCGAGCCCGGCGTCCCCAATCCACATCCATTGACCGCGGCGGAACTGAACACACAGCCATTAAGGTCTAAACCCCTGGCAACAAAAGTGAGTACACCCCTAAGTGAAAATGTCCAAATTGGGCCCATTTAGATGTTTTCCCTCCCCGGTGTCATGTGACTCGTTAGTGTTACAAGGTCTCAGGTGTGAATGGGGAACAGGTATGTTAAATTTGGTGTTATCGCTCTCACACTCCCTCATACTGGTCACTGGAAGTTCAACTTGGCACCTCATGGCAAAGAACTCTATGAGGATCTGAAAAAATGGTTGCCAGCGGTTTAGACCTTAATTGCTGTGTGTTTAATTATTTTGAGGGGACAGCAAATTTACATTGTTATACAAGCTGTCCACTCACTACTTTACAATGTAGCAAAGTGTCATTTCTTCAGTGTTGTCACATGAAAATTTATAGTCAAATATTTACAAAAATGTGAGGGGTGTACTCACTTTTGTGAGATACTGTAATTAGAAACACCTACAGATCAGCTGTTAGGGGACATTGCCTTATACCCTCAATATTATACACCTAGACGAGTTGTCTTGACTACCTTTTCCCTCTCTCACCTGGTGCTTGCTCTCTCCATCTGTGGCTTCTCCATCATGCTCTTTCAGTTGACCAGTGGCCACTTCCTCCCTCAGTTTGCACTTACAATCACAAGCAAACAAACAATTTTATTTCACTTGAAAATAAACAATTTTAATGTAAAGGAGATTCATGATTGGGATTAAACCAACTGTAATCAATAGCCCTATGGGATTAAACCAACTGTAATCAATAGCCCTATGGGATTAAACCAACTGTAATCAATAGCCCTATGGGATTAAACCAACTGTAATCAATAGCCCTATGGGATTAAACCAACTGTAATCAATAGCCCTATGGGATTAAACCAACTGTAATCAATAGCCCTATGGGATT
>JACXGM010023487.1:0-16175 GCA_016801145.1 Umbra pygmaea
ATCTGAATTTCTGAACTGAATTTGAAATGTGAGAACTGAATGTTAAAGTATATATATTTGAATTTTCAGTGCAACTGAATTCAAATTCAAAATATTACATTCAGTTTCAACTTTATTGTAATTCAGTTTCAAATTAATAAATTCAATTTCAAATTGTGCTATTCCGATTCAGTTTGTAAATTCAATTATTCAAGTTAAATAATACAAATTCAGTTTGTGGTGGCACAAATGTCTGCCCATAAATTAGACTTTAGAAAGCTGTGACCTCTACTTTTGGTCTTGTTCTGTGTCCAACTGTCCATACAACTGTCTAGCGTGGGTTTTCTTGGCAACAATGTGCATTTATACGCCAAAGTTAATTAATTGAGTTACTGTAGTTGTAGGCCTTATATGCCTGCCATGTTATTAAATAATCAATTTTCATGAGTTTTAAATATTCTATATTATTATCACTAAGGGCCTGAGCACTTATTCTGTTTTTGAGCAATTTTTTCCAATAGAAATGTATAAAATTTCCCTATTTAAATCTTTAAATGCCGTTTTCTCAAAATGAGTTTTTTGTCATTTTCCGGTAGACATATCTCAACTTATGTAGCACCTATATACACCAAACTTTCCAGTTATACACTTAGTAGTTTTCTGAAGATATTTACAGAGGGATTTGTTGATAAATCATTCCTGGCCTGATTTATGTGACATTTTAATAAAAGAAATATGGCGAAAATCGATATTTTAAGGCTATGGACAGTTTATGTTGATTTCCTAGGTAATGAAAGCAGATATCTTGAAATCCCTCTGTAATTCTTTTTTCATCTTGTGTGTAAACAAAATGAAAAAAGAATTTAGCACCTGGCTTTATCATACGTTCAGATCTGTCTACCGAAAATATATTCAAAATTGCCCATTTTTAATGAGATAATGCCTAATTTGCATAAAATAACATACATATTTCAAAAACTTGTAATACATTTTTTATGTACTTGTGTAAGTAACCAACTGAGGAAGTTTCATGGTGATATCTATTATTTAAATTTTTTACCCTATTCCCCTGTAGTGTCTCGCCTTAACGGTACTTTTTACTGTTTTCTTTACAGATTTTTCTTTCAGTGTATGTCGGCTTAAGCTGTGCTAAAAAATTTAAATGATCTAATCACAATTAAGTCATTATATGTTGTTACCTAGCCAAATACCACTTTGTGTGAATCTGTGTGTACAGTATAACCAGAGACAAAGCCAGATTGCAGGTTTATTCACTTAATTTAAAGCTTAAGTTCAAAATTTCATGAATCTAGGTTAAAGATATCACATCCAAATGAAATGATATCTTGTCCTGTCCAGACAAGATATCATTTTTTCTCGCAATTGTTTCTCGCTAACACACAGTTTCCCAATCTTCTGGCACTTGCTGCGCATTTTCGCGAGGCAAATGTCACGGTCTGTGGTCTGAAAGGCTCCATCCAACATGCACCATTTAATTGACGCACTCTGCTGATTTGCCAGCTAAACATTTTTTTATTTGTAGAACATGAGTTCACATTACTCATCATAGTTACATACAACCAGGCAATTGTAATAACATTGGCATTCAGCAACAACTATGAGACTTAGCGTGAATCCCATTTCTCTGTCTTACCCCTTCCCCTACCCCTACCCCTTTGTCTTAACCCTAGCCCTTGTCCCTCGAAACCGAGTGGTAAGGGATAGGGATGAAAACATACCCCTATGAAATGAGACACCACTTGGTTACAGTAACGTTATCATACATTGTCCCTAGTTGGCTGATACATCACCAGAGGCGACAAGTGTTGATCACAAACTTAAAGATATCAAACGAAATCTGCTGCTAATGTAGTTTAGTTAAAACTGTAGAAATGCATGGTGTCCATTCAAGGCTAGTAATTGAAATGCGGGAATGTTGTTCACATCAGCAATGTAACGAAACTAGCGATTCTTTAAAACGTTTCAATTAAGAACATGGTCGCATATATATATCCACAGGACAAATTATTTGAGCCGAAAATACATTTATTGGACTATGTTGATGATCTGGCTTTTATTGTTGCCGGTTGCGCAGTGTATTCTGGGTACCCCTTGGTTTCAAGTAAGCTCTCGAAAATGCTTGGTTTTAAGGGGTATCCACCCCTTCCCCTTAGCCCTACCCCTATATCAAAATGAGAATTGGGATAGCCCTTACACTCACATGAACGCGCAAAACTAAGGGGAAGGGGTAAGGGGATGGGGTAAGACAGAGAAGTGGGTTTCACCCTTAACATTAGGAATCATTTTATAGTGGCTGAATCTGAAAAGGCAAGCAGCTATTGTACATTGAGATCCTAAACGTTTGTACATTTATGTTTGTCTTTTTACTTATGTATTTGTTTCTGATTATTTCTTCCAAAAGTGCAGTAAACCATCAAACAAAATGGTTTAATGAAAAACATTGTGTCATTTATTGAAGAAGAAAAACATTTCAAAAGGTCTACTAGACTAGTCAATTGTAAGAGATCAGTTGTTTGTTGGTTGACCAAAGAAAATCTAAGTCGGTGAAAGCCTATATCCTATCTTCAAAATGTTGGTTGCAGCCCCTCTTCCGTTAGGCTAATACCGATGTGTTATTAGCATAGTATTACATTCATTGTGACGAAAAGAGAGCTGAGCCAGAAGGCAAAGCTCTCGATCAACCGGTCAGTTTTTTTTCCTACCCTCACCTATGGTCAGTAAGGCTGGGTCATGACCGAAAGAACAAGATCCAGGGTACAAGCGACCGAAATGGGTTTACTCAGGAGGGTGGCTGGCGTCTCCCTTAGAGATAGGGTGAGAAGCTCAGTCATCCATGAGGAGCTCGGAGTAGAGCCGCTGCTCCTTTGCGTTGAAAGGAGCCAGTTGAGGTGGTTTGGGCATCTGGTAAGGATGCCCCCTGGGTGCCTCCCTAGGGAGGCGTTCTAGGCAAGTCCAGCTGGGGGTAGGCCTCGGGGAAGACCCAGGACTAGGTGGCAGGATTATATCTACAACCAGGCCTGGGAACACCTTGGGATCCCCCAGTCGGAGCTGGTTAATGTGGCTCGGGAAAAGGAAGTTTGGAGTCCCCTGCTGGAGCTGCTGCCCCCGCGACCCGACCTCGGATAAGTGGACGAAGATGAATGGATGAATACATTTGTAAGCATATGCCTATGTTGCTGAATTAAAATAATCTTAAATACAGTCATGAAATGAAACCTAAATGACCAGGTAATGGGAGTTTATAACTAACTAGTTATCATAATTAATAATAAAAAACAATTGAATGCATCCTTTATAAACAAGTTGAGAAAAAAAGGAGATGGTCCTGAGCGGGTCTAGAACTTGCAACTCCCTACACTGAAAAATGTCACTGTAATCACAACAGATCTAGCTCGCTACACCACAATACTGTGGTTACAGTATTGCATGATGACAGAAAAACATTGTTGGTTACCCATTTCCGTACCGCAAAGTAAAACTGTTCTTTCATATACTGTGTAAATAGTTACATTTTTTCACAAAGGATTCAGGGACGCATTGTGATTGGAGAATGCAGACACAGTAGTCTACAATATTTATTTGCTTTCCTAAAGCCGTTTTAAAACAAACAATGTGTTATTTAAATTAAGAAAGGTGTTCTACTGTGTATAATAATACAATTACATTGATTTACTATCAGTCTATGTCCCCAAAAAATGTACCTCTAGGAAGCTTTAGAACTGCAATATCCTGTTTCTTTTTAAGTGGTCTAGCACCACGTAACGACTAGTATAGACCACTTATTGGCAACTAAATACACTGATTGTTGACGCGGTACAAAAAGCACCACTTTATCGTGTGACATCTGTAGGCCTAATCACCATTGTCTGAATGTCATGGGCGATAAGGAACCCTTTATGGGACATAGTACCATCAAGACAGGTAATAAATCGGATACCTCGTATCCCTCACTATGAACTAATAATAGAAATAAAAAAGCAGCCAAACTTAGAGCCTGTATAACTTAAATATAGTCACAGTGTAAGGAATACTCCAGAGGTAAAAAAGAACAATGTTTATTCTGAACAGGTATCTTATATATCCAAAGGCAAAAGCACAGAAGGTAATCCAAGGCAGACTAATTCACAAAAACAGAGCAGGGGTCAGGCCAGAATAGCAATACAAGAGATTTGGCGAAGGTACAAAGGATAATCCAAGGCAGAATTATTTAACAAACAAACAAAGCTAAGGTCAGACCGGAACAACAATACATGGATATAATGCTCAGTAGGAAAAAAACAATACTCACAATACCTCGCGAAGAGGCAATGGTGTGTGTGTGTCATATATAGGACTGGGTGAGAGCAGGTGAATGGAATTTGGTTGATTGAGTCCAGGTTATGGGAAATGTAGTTCTGAGGAGGCAAGACCAGGGAAGCTGTAGTTCACAGGGAAGATGAACTGGGGAATGTCAATTGCAGTTCCGAGCAAACTAGGAAGGGGAAGATGTAGTTCTCTGGGAAGAGGAACTGAGAAACGTTACACACAGATTATCCCAGGATCTTCTTTCCCCTTTTCGTTACACTTAATTCTCACTCCGTCTCTTCACTCTCCGTGTCCTCTCCTTGCGAGCCGCCATCTGGCACCTTTATAACACAAACATATTTCGGGTTAATTAGTCCAGCTGTGTACATACCCTGACACTGCCGTCCGGTTTGGGAATCATCACCATGGGGCTAGACCATTCACTCATAGAGGGTTTACCACTCCCATCTACAACATAGCTTGTACTTCACTCCGCGCAACGACCCGCCATGCCTCCGGATGGGAGTCCCACCCTCGAAATCATTGTGTATGACTATGGTCCTTAGTGGGATGGCCTCTGGATATTTGGTGGCATAATCAATTATCACCAAAATAAATTAATGTCCCCGGGCCGAACGCGGTAGAAGTCCTACTAGGTCCATGGCTATCCTTTCAAAAGGTGTCTGTATGATTGGCAGAGGGACAAGACGGTTACAATACTGTAGTTTTGGGGCAGTCCGCTGGTCTATACCTTCGTCATTGCCTGTCGTGCCTCGGGGTCTCTGTGTTGGGCTGTTCCAAACTGACCCCATAGTTCTTGGGAGAGGTGGAGTCCCCCTGACTCCTTAGGGGAAGCCTGAAGGTCCTGGGATGGTTCTGCGCTCTCCGTGGGGGAAGCCCTTCCACGTACCGTCCTGTGAAGACTCCAAGAACACTTGATGCAATTGGTCTTGCTGAATATCTTCAACCTGGCTGAGGGTAGGGGACTTTTCAGACCCGGAACTGTGGCTATCAAAGTCTTTCCAACATCCTGAACTCTTAGGTTCCTGAAACCAGTGTTGTAGTACCCAAGACCGGTCTTGGTCTCGAGACCGGTCTCAAGACCACTTTTTTATGGACTCGGTCTCGTCTCGGACTCGAACGCATTTGTACTCAGTCTTGTCTCGGTCTCGGACATTAAGGACTCATTTTTTTAAGACATAAGTGTGGAAATATCAGTAAATTGCCAGTATATTGCCTACTTTTTTGTTAACATCCTTGCTTTTATTGGATGTAAATTTACTGATTCATATCCAAGCAATAACGTGATACATTGGACATTGCTAATAATTATGTATTTTTGTTACCACTGTCATCCATCCCGCCCCCTTTCACTCGCACTGACGCACTCCCAAGAAAGTGAGCTGTGGTAGTCTGGGAGCAGGAGATGTCTGCAAAATCTTTAGTAATACAATTCGGCTACAAAAATCATAAAGAATGTATTTGTAAAACAACATCCATAAGAAAGCATACAGCTTCTTGTAAATACTGCAGTGCTTCGATTTAAGAGATGGTGGGGACTACGTCAAACTTTTATTTTCATTTAGAAAGGAAGCACAAAGAAAGGTAAGCTAAGAGTGATGTTAGCAAAGCTGGCTAGCTAACGTTAGCAACCTGCCTCGGATAGGGGTTGAAAACCGGTTCCACTCGAGAACAGGATCAAATAGAGCCATATATAAAGCCATCTTAATATACGGCTCTGGTTTGTAAGTTTTATGAACCATCTATATTGTATGCCCTCGATGTTAACGAGTCCTCTTATCAATACTCCTGCTCCAAAGCAAATGTTTGTCCCACCATAGTCTTATTTGATCGATGAGTAATGTAGACAAACTGCTGTGCGTGTGTAGCTAATGTTAAGTTACATCGACCTTAGCTACTGTCAGCTGCATACAGCTACCAACATTAAAGCTACACGCCGAGGTGATGCTCCCTCGTTTGGGTGAGAGAGCTAACCTAGAGATATGAGCAGAAAGTGGACTCTGACTAAATTAAACAGGTTATTGTGTGGCACATGGCACGTTACTTTCAGAGAGCTAATTTTTAAGTTCCAATTTACAGTTGCAGATCAAATATCTAACTTTTTACCAGCACACTCTCTCTGGCTCATACTATATCATATATTGTGTGTACTTTTTGACTGCTCCCAATTAAATCAATTTTGTACTTTTATAAATTACATGCAGTTTATGTGTACCTTTATGGGACATAGTACCATCAAGACAGGTAATAAATCAGATACCTTGTATCTCTCACTATGAACTAATAATGGAAATATAAGGCGGCCAAACTCAGGGCCTGTATAACGTAAATATTGTCACAGACTATCCCAGGATCTTGTTTTCCCCTTTTTGTTATACTTCATTCTCACTCTGTCTCTTCACTCTCCATGTCCTCTTCTCCTGAGCTGCCATCTTCCGCCTTTTTAACACAAACATATCTCAGGTTAATTAATCCAGCTGTGTATGATTGCCTTTTTATTATCCTGTTGTTGCCCAGGAGAGGTCCTTGTTGAATGTAACTTTTCTCCCCTGCTCTCATCCAATCACAATAACAACTCTAATGTGATTGTTTGTGAAAATAATAACCTTTTTCAGAGCCTAATAAATTAACAAAAACACAACAGAATGTGTGCTTAGATAAAAATGTTTTTTTTCTTAACATTCTAATGTTATACATCCAACAATGTTCATTCTTCAACATTCTTCTAGAATTCTGCTGTTTTTTAGAACAGTTTAATTGGCTTATTCTATATAGTCTTGTCACGTATAAAGGGGACTCCTTAGATGTTGTGGCAGTTTGTTTATTATTTGTTATATGTATTTAGTTATATTATTTAAACGCTAATTGTGTATGTGTTTTGTTAAACGTGCCGACCTCTGGTCGCTGGGAGCAGTGATGGGAATAACGGCGTTATAAATAAACGGTGTTACTAATGGCGTTACTTTTTTCAGTAACGAGTAATCAAACAAATTACTGTTTCCCCCGTTACAATGCTGTTACTGTTAATGACAAAAAATGTGGCATTATTTTAATTGAGCTCAATGAAGCGATTTTCATCTATTGCTTTCTCTCTGCAGGACCTGCAAATTTTTTTTCTCTGGTGTGTGTGTGTGTCAGGGGGGTGGTAGACAACCACAACTGATAATGATTGGCTTAGAGTACATTTCCATCGTTTGCCAACCAACCAGAGGCAGAGTAGGGCGGGTGTTCACTGTTCAGTTCACACACACACACACACACACACACACACACACACACACACAGACAGACAGTCGCACACACCAATGGCCAGGAGCGATGGCAAGTCCAATGAGTTCAAAGGTAGCTTTTCGCAAACTGTAAAACTGTAAGTATAATAAGCACTACTTTTACCTCGTTCAGGTGAAAGGCAATAATTTTTATTTAACATGCAACTTATGCCCAGGAAGAAAGACACTCCACGTCGGTGGCAAGTAATTCGAATCTAATGAAGCACCTCACATCGTCACATGCCGCCACAAACTAGTGGCCAAGAATGCAGCTGATGAGCTCCGCTACCAAACGAGATGGAGCCAAAACATCAAAGCAACTTAATATAGATTTTTTTTCCACCACCGCAAACTCTTGTAACTCAGACTAATAATTGATTCTATTTAGTGTCTATTTCATTCATTTTACATATTTGGGCTTCCAAGTTATTTGACATACTTGATTTTTTTAAGTAACGCAATTGTTAATTTCCCTGGTAATTAGAAACTTTTATAATGATGTAACTCATTTACTAACTCAGTTACTCTTTTTGAGTAGTAACTAGTAACTATAACTAATTATTTTTTTAAAGTAACGTGACCAACACTGGCTGGGAGAGTGGTAGGCACTTGGTTACTCATTGCGCATGAATGATGCACTGGGTATATGCCCGCACCGTTGCGTAATGAGTAATCAAGATGCCAATTTAATCCTAGTGTTCTGGATGGTAGGTGTGCATTATTATGAGTGTCAACTCCTGTCATGGACAGGGGACATGGAAGATACAATTACCATCGTGAGACCTTTGCTGTTTATACTTTGTGAGTGTGCATATTTGATTGAGCCTTCACCTCGTTATGTGTCGTACAATATGTATATGTCATTGTTTGAGCCAACAACGTTGTATGTTACTATCGCGTCAAGTAATATGTAAACGTTGTGCAGTTCCGATGCACTTTGTGTATTCAGTAGTGACAGTTCTCTAGTATTCCTTCATGTCTCCGTTGATTAAACATCAAGAACGCTCCTCCCTGCTCTGGTCTCCATTCCTCTCCACACAACAATTATAATGATATCTTATAATTTTTATTTATTTATGCCCCTGAAACCAACGTTATATGCAAACATTAAATCTTTGAATAAATGTTAAAATGTTCACTAGGTAGACATCACCCAATTCATAACTATGAATTCTGTCACAACTCAACCTGCTGTCCTTCCTTTGCAATCTTCGTCTCCGGCCTACAGTGTTTCCATGTCTGCGGTTTTCTAGCCAAATTGGGCTATTTTTAAATAAATTTGGCGGTAGAAAATATATTGGTCGCGGTTAGCGTTTTTTTGGGCTGTTTTTAAACAACCACAGCTGCAGCATTGTCCTTTAAATAAATAAATGTCACCTTGGCTGTATGTTACAGCCTTTGCCAGGTATGGGAGGAGCTACTGCGTGTGATGTGTATTAAAGAGAGGGAGAGTAGATTGTTTTGAGAGAGAGAGAGAGACTGCTACGTGTATATATTCAGGCCGAGCGGAACAGAAAACGCATGGCGCAAACGTCATGATAATTGATGTGATTGGTTTAGTGCCTACAAAACGAATGAAGTAAAAAGCTTTATTTTGCACCATTTGTTAATTTTTCTGTCTCTTCAGACCAGAACAATCATCCAAAAGTAGAAATCAGAGTACATCACAGTACGCTATAGAAACGTGAGGAAGAAAAAAACATGTTTATGAAGACAAATCATGTTTGCTAGCATACTAGACTCCTAAACATCATTTAATTTTCTGAATGTCAGGGAAATGGTCAAAAGATGGAAGAAAATATTGCAAAGACTGGGAAAAAGAAAGAGGTTAAATGGAATGGATTTAGAGCATCCCAGCAGATGTAAAGCAAAATAAGCGTATGTGTGTAACGTCCAGCCCTGTCGGGCTGGGAGGGGACATTGTCTATTTTGAGTTGCTCCCCTGTGCGTGATGTTCTGTCTCCCTCCTGTGCCCGTTCCATGCATTACATGTGTTTTGTTTTGGTTCCTCACCACTCCTCCTGTCTCTGTATACGTCACCTGTTCCCCATTCAACCTATCGTGTCTCACAGCATTGTCTTTGACCCCCAGGTGTTTCCCATTGTCTCTCGTTAGGTGTTGTATATAGGTTGAGTGTTTGGTCTTGTTCCTTGTCGTTCAATGTTTCCTGTTGCGTGTCCTGTTACATGTGCTGGTTCCAGTTAGTTTAGCCCCACAAGGCAGTATTTTGTTTTCGTGAGTACTATCTAATAAATCACGTTTTGTCATTGCATCTCCTTCGTGCCTGTCTCTCCATTCGCTACACCCAAGGATACGTGAAAGATTGAACAACCTTTAAACATGAGACAGCGAAGGAGCAGTGGTGGAGAGGAGGAGGTTTGGAACCGACGGTGTCTGGAGATGTGGCTGGGAACACAGCGTTTTCGTGGGCTGGATAAAGAGGAGCCTTTGTTCGGGGAGCACCTCTGACAGTGCCTTCAGGATTCCCAGCAAGACGGCATGTGCCTTATCCCGTTCCGGGAAATGGGCGTAGCGACCCTGCCGTCCCCTCTGTCCCGGTTGAACCAGTCACCCACCTCGACTCCCAAACCACAGGTCGGAGCATCGCCTAGCCAGGTACAGGGCAGTGGTCCTACTCACTGGGCCCCCCGTCTGAATGGTAGCTCCTTCCCTAGCTTTCCCACTCACTATCCTAGCCCCACTAGCGCTCAGGCTAGTTTATGTAGCTACCCTAGCTCTCAGGTTCAGGGCAGTGGTCCGTCACCCAGGGCCCTCCGTCTGAGGGTTAACCCCGCTAGCTCTCTGCTTAATCCCCCTAGCCACCAGCCTAGCCACCCCACTAGCTCTCAGGCTAGTTTAGGTAGCCCTACTAGCTTACAGGCTAGTACATGTAGCCTCTCTAGTTCTCAGGTTCAGGGCAGGTGTCCACCACCCAGGAACCCCCATCTGAGTACTAGTCCCCCTAGGCTCCCAGTAGTTGCCCCTAGGCTCCAAGTAGTTCCCCCTAGGCTCTTAGTAGATGCCCCTAGGCTCCCAGTAGTTGCCCCTAGGCTCCCAGTAGTTGCCCCTAGGGCCTCTGTTACTGCCCATAGGGCCCAAGTTACTGCCCCAGTTGTTGCCCCTAGGGCTTCAGGTATTGCCCTAGGCCCCACTAGCTCCCAGGCTACTGCCCATCCTGGCCTCGGACCCTGAGGTCTTACTCCTCCCTCCACCTCCTGGGTTTGGCGATGACGCCTCCTGGGAGGAGTCCGGACCCCCGTCTCAGCCATCGCTGACCTCCGGGCCCCCGTCTCAGCCGTCGCTGACCTCCGGACCCCCGTCTCAGCCGTCGCTGATGTCCGGACCCCCTGCTTGTGCCAGGGCTCCCAGACGCCCTGCTTGTGCCAGGGCTCCCAGACCCCCTGCTTGTGCCAGGGCTCCCAGACCCCCTGCCACCAGGGCCCATTGAACTGCCTTTCTCCGGGCTGCCACCTGAACTGCCTTGCCCCTGACCGCCACCTGAACTGCCTTGCCCCTGGCCGCCACCTGTCACTCCTGACCTCGGGCCGCCCTCTGTCCCTCCTGTCCCCGGGCCGCCCTCGGTCCCTCCTGACCCCAGGCTGCCCTCTGTCCCTCCTGGCCCCGGGCCCTCGCCATTCTTGTCCCCAGTCCTCTTGTTTTGCCCACCTCAGTGTTGTGGGCCTTGGGAGGGGGCTCTGTAACGTCCAGCCCTGACGGGCTGGGAGGGGACATTGTCTATTTTGAGTTGCTCCCCTGTGCGTGATGTTCTGTCTCCCTCCTGTGCCCGTTCCATGCATTACATGTGTTTTGTTTTGGTTCCTCCCCGCTCCTCCTGTCTCTTTATACGTCACGTGTTCCCCAGTCAACCTATCGTGTCTCACAGCATTGCCTTTGACCCCCAGGTGTTTCCCATTGTCTCTCGTTAGGTGTTGTATTTAGGTTGAGTGTTTGGTCTTGTTCCTTGTCGTTCAATGTTTCCTGTTGTGTGTGTTTCAGTAATCACCAGGAGAAAAGTGCTGTGGATATAAGATGAATAGCAAGTTGAGTTATTGTCAAAAGTTCAGTTATTGTCAAGTTGTGATACATCTGTACTCTCATTCTTGCTGATCCTCGAACTCATCCCATGATCATCATTGTATTTCCATTTGTCTCTGTCACTGTACGTGGAGATAATTAAAGGCAAGATATAATCATTTTTTGGAATGTACAAATAAAGATTTTGAAATTAAGAGAATAGGGTAAAAAAAATCACATTTAAATGTACATTGTGGAAAAATTATTGGAATTATTAACCAATTAATAATTAATGAGCAGTCATTGGGCTAGAATTTTCTGGTTGACCTGGCAACCCTGCCGGCCTACTAGTACACAACGCACCCTACCTGCACACCTGCAACCTCTCACCGATCACCACCCCTGTCACGTATCCACGGGAGTGAGGCAGAGACAAGCGCGAAGGTTGCAATAATCAAATACTTTTATTAAACTAAAAACCAAAAGACTGCCACGAGGGGCGAAGCGTAGATAAATCAAAGAAAAACACTGGAACAAGGGAACAGGACACGTCACAGGATACATTGAACGACAAGAGACAAGACCAAACACTCAACTTAAATACACTTACAAATGAGGACAATGAACAACACCTGTACATGGGAATTAACTACACCGTGATCTATTGGTTAACATGAAACTTGTGACAAGACATGGGAGTGAGAGGTGGGAACATGCAATACACAACAGGGGCACAAGAGGGAGGCATATACCACACATTGGGGAGGAACCTGAACTCCATCACACACAGGGCAATAACAATGAGGACACAAGAGGAATAAATCTAACAACTAAACCACCATGTAAACACTGAAAGCAACAAGGGAGACAAAACCACAAAAGACACTAAACAAAATGAAGTCCATAACCAGCCCACTAGGGCTGACGTTACAACCCCATATCAGCACCTGACGAAGCACGGTCCGGTGTGCGTTATTGTGTCGCTGTGTACATTGTGTGCTTGTGTTAAGTATATTATTACTGTGAGTTAGATATTTGTCATTTCTTCACTAGTAAACTATTTGTTTTGCATGCATCTTCCGCCTGTTATATTCATATCAGAGCCTCATCACAAATTCAAACAGATACTTGGTGCAAGAGGAATAATAGTAGTAATCTTTGGTGAATAGTTTGGGAGCCACACTAATACAAACCTCTAGCATGCCATGTCACAGGAAGCCCCGATAGTCTACACTAATCTAGACTGTTTGTTGGAAGCCAATCAACCATTAGCAGGAAATATGCAGTTCTCAGAACAATAGGTAATCCTCTGTCCTGACCCTGGTTAGAGCTTCCTGGTCAAACCCATCTCTGTAGCAGTGTAATCAGTTTCTTAATATCCTAGAAACACCACTGCCCTGGAGCCTGTGTTCTATAGCTTGCATAGGGAAAAAGTACAGGACTCAAACTCTGGCTCACCAGATCAGCCTTACACCTGACCCACTGTAGGAGAGCATGGGAATCCATATTACCTGGCCTGCTAAGAACATGTAGAACTATTTTTCCTGTCCCAATTTAGGACAGCATGGAGCTCCATATGACCCACCTCACTTCAGAACAGAATTAGATCCATATTTTCTATCCCATTACAGGACAACATGAGATCCATTACCACATCAAAATGAAAGTATTTCTTAACGAAGTAGCTAAATAGGATGTCTATGTCTTAATATAAATATTGTAAACCTTAGCTTTGTGTTAAAAAATTGTCCTAATATACAGTAGATGTTGTCTTATCCAGCCTTGAAATGTGTTCTCCAGGCAGATCTGCCTTGGAGGCAGAAATCATTTGATTGGTTGATTCAAAACTGAGAGCGGACCTCGCATGACATCGGAAATGTGCACATGAGCATAGTTTTCTCAGTCTTTAATCATATCTAACCGTACACCTAACCTTAACCCTAACCTTAACCACACTGGAGTGTTAAAATGTAATCCTGTGCTGTGCTATATATATATAAATAATTATATAAATCAAATGTAAACGTAATGTGAGGTCCGCCCTTTGTTTTGAATCAAACAATCAAATCTGCCTGGAGAACACTTCAATAACTAAAACTCCTATGCGCTGTGTTTATGGCTGTGGTGAAATCCTAGCTCTATGTTGACGCCCTCTAAATCAGTGCTAACCATCAGCTCTAGTCTGTCATGTGCATTGACTGTGTCTGTAATTCTCCACCAGAGTGGTTTGTGTTCTGCTTACTGTCACTTAGGTATATCCACATTTTTATTATACTGCAGCTTTGCTCATTAGGATTTGTATATTTTCTTTATCTTTTAGATCACTGTAGTTCATGGAATACTATGGGGAATAAGGTGCCAGGTCTTTAACTCTCCACTTTTTAAAGATGTATTGCAGCTAGCTGCTATAAAACATTTTCGTCTCTTGTATCCTAAATTCCTAACTATCTTTTCTTTAATATTTATCCAGCCCTCCCATCTCTATTCCTCACTATCTCTGACTCATTCTATGTACTGCTGTGTGTTTCCATTGGAGAAGACAGTAAATCGTGGGCTGGGGACAACTCTGTTGTTGGCAGGTGAAGATGTGTTTAGTTATGTCCCTGTATGAAAAGCAGGACTCCCAGTCATAAATTGAAATCAGACACAGCCCAATCAGACATGCTAGAATGTGCATTATCATTCAAATCACAGTTATCATTTATCAATCATTATTTAAATTCTGTGTAAGTATAATGTACATATACTGTATGTACAGTAAATTAAAATCTTGCTGCCAATGTTTTACTGCACCCCATTTTCTGAAAACACTTCTGCTTTCGTGTAGGTTTGATTCTCTAAATTTAAAGTAGGGGACTCTGTGTGGTGTCAGTTTGCTTGGTGAAGCTTAGCACCAGGTTTAATGACTGCAAACAATTAACTTGATGACATTATGTTTGGGGATCTCAATCTCTTGATGACATTGGGGATCTCGATATTAAGACCTACTTCTTCATAGTCACATTAACTTGTGTGTTATCTTTTTTAGAAAACAAGTAATACTTTACTATCTGTTGTGGTTGATTTTTTCATTCAGATTTTCATTAGTGTGCCTCTGTGCCAATCTAAAAAAAGGGAAAGAGATATTGCACTTAAAGGAACTTAAAGGTTTTGATGCATATTTCACATTTTCTGTCAATCTAATTAACACCTCATTTCAGTTATTTGATAGATCAAAATGAAATTGCTGACCCAAACACCCAATTATTTATAAATGAAAATCATGGAAATTGTCAGGGGTGCCCAAACCTTTGAATATGACTGTAACAGACAGTTTACAGTGTAACATTGTTCATGAAGACATGCATCTAACTCTGGGAATGTGTATAAAGAACTAACTTTAAAACTTATGCTTTTAATGTAATCCTGAGAAGTGAGGCCCACATGCCATGCTAATTGGACAGGAGAAGATATAATGCATCTTTCATGCATCACTTTTGTCTATGACCCAGCACTGATAAAATGGTGCCATTTTGGAAGCAACTTTTGTATGGGAAACAAATAAGTAATAGGATATCATGTGTATCTGAGGCATATATGGTGCTGAGTTGCACTGCTGTTTTGGAAGTTTTATGTTTCAATCTTTCCCAGAAACCTGAGAGTGCATTCCCTGAGCATGTCAAGAGAATGCCCAAGAGGGAAGGCTTCTGATTGGCTTAAAATGTAGGGACGTCTAGAAGAGAACATTTTTAACTGGCAAAAAAGCTACTATACAAGCGAAGACATTGTCTTTTTCACAGTGTGCACAATAAGTATATGTTGATGTTTCTGTGTGCATGTGTCTACATGTAAAAGTGGGGATTTCCAGTCAATTATATACGTAAATTATATGGGAATTACAGTTTATGGTATGTTGTAATTAACGTGCGTGAGTATATATGTGTGTACATTTTTAACTCTAGAGCTCTAGATCAGATTGGTTGAGCTGAGTGAGCAGGGCAGTATGGGAAAACTGATCCACCTGAGAACCGCCTAGTGAGAAATGCCTTTGTGTGAAGGAGAAAGCTGGGGCCCTGCAGCGTGTGTCAGCTGAATGAGAGCCACTTGTGCTATTTTACACAACACACAATAAAACCACCATAGGAGGCACCAACTGAATCAACACACCATTCTTTTCTGGTGCTATGACCTGTGTACAGACACCAACAATTCAGACCTCACCAGACTTACCAGTGCATGGCACCAACCCAAACCACACCATTTCAGAAGTTGTATCTTTCAGGTTTCCTGACTGTCCTAGATCTGATGGGAAAAGTCTGTGGTTCAATTGCACCATCTCCATTTTCGTAGGATTTAATTTCGAGGGCAAAATGCCAGGATATATGCATGAGCTGACTGCATTAGGACTGAAATAGATCTCCAACTACATTCATTATAAGGCTGTTCAAGTACGTTTCTCAGAGTTAATAATACTGACTGAGCCCACTGCTGGATGCAGAAATCACCCAGCCCATTGTGGTTTGGAAACCTCACAGAGGCCATTTCAGTATGGAACTCTTACCCAGCCCACCTCACTTTGTAACCCTCACCAAGCCCACCTCACTATGG